>APFE031126612.1:0-28043 GCA_000404065.3 Pinus taeda
AGGTATGTGTGAGTTGTTTTAGACCTCATGAGGGGGTGGCCCTTTAGGTATCCCCTGCATGCCCGATCATCATAGTTCTTGATTCAGCCTTAGATGTGGTTTAGCAGATTTGACTTGCTCGGTTTTAGCCAATTGCATAAGCCCTTCCATCAACTAGCTCATTAAATATTCAAATCCCTATCATATCCAACATGGCTTCTTTGGTTGTGATCTCCCCCTCAAGTTAAAAATTTAGGTAGGAAGCAAGAAGGAACAACACAATATAGTCCAACATAAGTAGATCTAGCCAAAATGATGATTATGTGGCAGTGAATGTTAACACAAACAACAATTAGTTTGTAAAAAATGGTAAATCTCTCACCTATTTCCTTTTTATTAAGCATATTTAAATAGATCTAATGCAAGATCATCTACATGGAAAGGATTGAAAAGAGAAGTCCAGATCAAACTAAATATAAAACCAATAATTTTATTTGGTATTTATCCTTTTAAATTTATGTTCATATTACAATTTTTATTTTTTGGATTGAAATGAGGCAGCAATGGGTTGGAAATAAACCTCCGAAGAAAGCTGAATAGCTTTCCGAGCCTGTTCTAAGGTATATTTTTATGGTCCATTAAGTGGAATTAATTCATTTTCCAAGGGTGGTATTAATATTATTGTTTCAAAAAATTTGTTTCTCAATGTTATGATGTCTTTAGATCTAATACAATTTACAAGAGTTTGCTTAGAACCAAAAGGCCATTATCTCAACGCATCTCTCTGCCTGTAAGTCTACTCAATTTTTATTTTTTATTTTTTGGAAGCATGCAATTCAAAAGAGTTTTAAAGGGTATAGTTGCTTGATATAGTGTGTGCTCTAGCTATAAAATTTATTTCAAATTAATGGAAGGAAGAAGGACTATATGGACCAATCAAATTGGCCTACATGCTTAAGTCAGATATTATAAAAATATTAGTTATATATATATTTTTAGATTATATTGTGAAGATGTGCTCCACTTAGTGAATCTTACCAATCATGAAGCATTCAAACCTTATTTACACAATTTGGGAGTATATTTGATTTCAAACATTATTTTCACATAAGAAAAGGGAGAAATAATAATATCTTAGAGCCAGAGATGATAAAAATTATAGTTACATCTTTGTGCATATGTGTTGCACTCAATGATTATTACCATTCATGGATTGTAAATATCGACTCAATGACTCTGCCGAATACCACTAATAAAAAAAACAAATATATGACATAGAGTATGCATATCGTTATTGGATACAATTTTTTTTGATAATGTTACAATTTTTCGATTTCAAGATTTGATGTTAATAATGTATATGAATACAAATTTAGCCTTAAAATTCAACCTAAGGAACTATTTTTTCATATTTCTTATTTGTTAAATTGATACATTATTCTTAATCTCTCCCCTTATTAATTTTTTTTCCAAGTGTGTTGCTTAGACAAAAATGTGAAATTGTTTCATTTTCCAAGTGCATTACAGTATTAATGTAGACAGTTTTTAGAAGATTCCATTCTTCCAAGATGGTAGATGGATCTCTTAATTAGTTTTAGATCTCATGCTCATCGCTACATGTAATGTAATTTTGTTGGTAGTTACATTACAGGGGCAAGTTAAATAGAAGAGAATGATAATTACATCCCTTAAAAAAGGTTTTGCAGAATGGAAGTGTATTTGAAAAATAACTCATTTAATCAAAATATTAATATTGAATTGATCAAATAAAGTCAATTATAATGAAACAATTTTTTGATTAATTAAATATTAATATTAAGTTAAGTTGATCAAGTAAAGTAAATCATAATGTATAATAGTGTAAACATTTTGATTTTTGATTTTTTGGAGATATATTTTTTTGACTAATTGTATTTAAAGTTTAGATAAAAATTTAGAAGACTTGTTAATATTACAACGGAAGTATAATACATCTCCAATACTATTATGTTATTTTTTTTCTTGACAAGCTCTATCAAAGAAGCTTCAAGAATAGGCCTTGTCAACCATAAGTTTCCAACCTATTGAAATCCATAATTTTTTTTTTTTGTGTATTATATTAGAGCATTGGTCTATGCAAAAAAATGAAATGTATACACATGTACCACCTCACCTTTGACTACTTTCAAAGACACTACCAACTATTTAGTGGTAGAAGTATTGGGTTCTTATGGAAGTTCCTCCAAGTACTTTCTACAATTTATCTTAATGCTTAATCCATGAGCCAACTTGAGTTGAATTTATAGGGAAAATAGGGCTTGAAATGAGTTAGTTCAAGTTATAAGAAAATTGGACTATGATTTGAAATTCCACCATAAAATGAACAACACTACCCTGTTGACACCTTAAAATAATTCATTAGAAATAAGGCATCTATCTTGATGTATTGAAACAACCTCCTACCCCACATTTTTGTTCCTCTAGTTAGGTTGATGGAGACGTGCTTCACATTGATCAAACATTCTAGCTCTATTTGATGAAGAAAAAATATTAGCTAGATAATCAACATTGGCTTCTCCTCCCTAACATTGCGTTCCTTTTGTTGATGGTAGAGGTAAAATCACCACCCAAAAATCAACCTTCCACTCCTTACCACCTACAAACAAAATAAACTCCTTCATACATAACAGACATGATCATCAAGATAATGGGTTGGTGTAGTCCTTGATAATGAATTCCATAGACATACTTGATAAAACAATAAAGGAATTAGTTAATGACAAACTCAAATTCCAACCAATAATAATATCCCCCTAGATTGGCCAACCGAGTCCAAGTCAATAAATTCCTAGTCCTTGAAAAGTTTCCTAAATCCATTATCATGAGTATCTCTAGATCCCATGGTTTCTTTTAATAATAATAAAATAATATTTTTTAACTCTAGTACTTTGTAGTGGGCTTATTGTTTGGCTTAATTTCTTAGTACTCTAATTTTAGAGGGTATAATTATGATTTAGATACACTTGAAGGGGGATGCTCTAAGTTTCCTTGTAATCAAGCATTGTTTACTCTATTAAAATTTAATGGAATTCTCTCTCTTTCGTCTTCTAACTAGAATGATTTCTACCTACAATAGGAGTAATACCCTCTCTAGTGTCTCCAAATCCTACTCCTTAGAGTACATCCCCCTCAGTTTTCAATCCAAATTATTAGACATTAAAGGGTAGCTACATTGACCAAAAATCTTAAATATAATAGACACATGACCCTTCCCCCTTTTCCGCATTTCCCCTAGATCCTTGGAATATGAGATTATATGAACACTGGATGAGGATGTTAAATTTATGTTCTCAAATTTCATTAAAACCGATCTAAGGTTTGGATTTTTCACAACCTTCTCACTGTTGTGGGTAGAAAGGTAAGTATTAGTTACCATAACTAGAGTTGTTCCTATCTTAGGTAAATCCAACATATCATCATTTAAATTAAAATCACTAATGTTGATATGATTACTAGAAACCTCTTTGATGATAATGAGATGTTGATGGGAAAGGGATTGCCCCATCATCCTTCAAATAGTCCTAGAAATATTGAATTGGGAACCTTGTAATGTCCACCTCCTAATTCATGTTCATAGTGGTTAAATGATTTGAAGTCCAACATAGAAGTTCATTTTAAGTGACATCGATTATTCCCCCCAACCTCCAAATCCAACCCGCAAGTTAGTGTTAACGGTGCTAGAAATACATCAACCAAGGGGTCTCCCCAATGTGAGTTACCAATTAGACCTGACACTGTTTGGTGTGGGAGCCCCATCCATAATATCAATCGGGTTTCCATATATCTTAAATATATGCCGTGGATCTAACTATCAGCTAGAGAGAGAGAGGGATGTAGTGGTGTCTTTGAAAATTAAGAAGGTATTATAGAAAAAGTCTTTCGGATTAATCACATTATTAGGATTTGGTTGACGTTTCGAACCAACTAATGTGGTTCATCCTCAGGAAAAGGTGAGAAATCCATTGATCAGAAGGAATACATAGTAAGGATGAATCATTGCCTAGAGTTAGCCGTTAAAAATTAGTTGTTGGTGGATTAGTTAGAAGGTAAAGAAAATAATTATCTAGGGACTAGAGGTAAGGAAAAATATTATATATTTAGTTAAAAATAGTTGTTAAATAAAAATAGTAATTAAATATTATCTTGTATGTTATGGGTTGACCTATTCATATTAGAAAACTAGTTGTTAGGAAAATATATTTAATCCAAAATGGTTCAAAACTTATTAATAACATTAATTTAATAATATTATCATGTTTAAATTATGTAACAGAGGGGCGCTTAAATCCATCAAAGAGGAATTTAAAATAAATTAAAACAAATCAGAGTAAAAAAATAAAATAAAAATAACAATTTTATATAATATATATTATATATATTTTTGCAGTTTTGAAAAATAAAAACACAAAACCGGGGATAAAAAAAAAAAAAAAAAATTTTTATAACAATAATTTCATAAAACAAATAACATAAAAAAGCTAGAAATAGGAAAAATTTGATTAAAAAATAAAGTAAAAAATTAAAATTAAAATTAAAAAAAATAAAAAATAAGGGGACCAGGCAGAAACATAAGAAAATAAACCAAAATGAAAAGAAGAGGAGAGAGGATAAGAAGAATGATGAGTTATGATGGGAGAGCTGGAATCCAACTCTTACTCAATTTCCAGCCATGATCCCTATTAAGATTTCTGGCATGCCTTTTGATCTCAATCGCCTCCCTAAGCTTCCTGTGGTGGAAATGATCTATTTTAGCGATAACTTTGGATTCTTCAATGCATACATGGTGCTTCGATTTCTTTGCATTCTTGACACAGGGTTACCCTTGCTTACACCCACAGTATGCATGTAAAATGCATAAATACATTTGTCCCACGAATTCAACTCACCAAGGAGTCAAATCTTCACCCATCAATGGTTAAGGCCCTATTAATCAACCCTCAAGCCTTCAATTATGACTTTATTAAATCTTTCATCAAATCCATCCTATCGAGACTTTACAACTCCTCATAACCTTCCTTAACCCTTATACAACCTTCGTTAACCCTTTAACCAGATATATATATAGCCTTCCGTCTTTAAACATTGGTTATATATATTTATCGCATAAAACCTTCCATCGACGTTATTTTTCTTTATAACCCATTTACAAAGGAAAAACTCGCAAAACAAACCTTTTTGCCTTTTCCTTGAGTCCTTTCCGAACTTCAAATATTTATATACTGCGTTCATATGTCATTGGGTCCGCACTCCCGGTCCATCGACATATCGCTAATCCATTAATTGCTGGTTCTTGACCCTTGCGTTATGCAATTAGTGATTAAATCACAACCATCGATCCCACATTGATAAGATGGTTGACGCTAAATCGCATATAGGCCTATCCAATATCTGCCAATCCTTCACCTTAGCCTAATGCGATAAGCGATCAAATTCTGACCGTTGATCTAGACTCGATCCAATAGTAGGACTTTCGCCCAATTAACAAAATAGAATGATGAATCTTTGTTGTCGATCTTCCGCCTTCAAATCTGACGGTTGCTAGTTATTTTGGCAGACAATGAGCACGGGGAATAACCACCCAATAAAGTGGTTTCCCGTCTCCACTTCTGTACTATGTGTCGTGTTATGAATGGAATCAGAGGACTAACCTTCGATACCATTTACCACATCTTTTCTACCCGAAATACCACTTAACGTTATAAACCCGCCTTTTGGCCAATTATCTCCCGCACTCTCCTCTTATACAATGACTGTTGATCTATATGATCGATGGCTCTCATCCTTTGTCACCTACGCCATTTATCTATAAGATCCAATGGTTCGTATGCACCGACGACTCGCCTCTTCGTTCGTCCCTTGCCTTGACTTTCATTCATTCTTCAATATTTATCCTATGGTTATGGGTTGTTCTTCAGGGTTCCAGATTTCTGCTCTTCAGCTTTCTCTGAGCTTAACTTTGTGAATTCCCACTTCGCTACCTCTCCAAAGCTTCACTCTATTTCCTCAATTGGATTCAAAGACTCGTGATGATTCCTCTAAAGCATTCTCTCCTCTATGTGTTCTACAGAATTTTGCCTGCAACCCTATTATAGAACCTAGGAATTCATATGTAATTCATTCATAAAATACTCATTTCACACATTTACACAACTAGGAATAAACCTTTGTATACATAAGTATAAACAAATGATTACATTCGAGACTCTGTGTCTCTCATAGACCTGATCTTTAATATCAGTGGCCCTCCTCCCTTTACTCTGCCCGTAGGCTTACATTTATACCAGAAAGGCTATTTTGAACTAATTCTAGTTCAAATCCTAAATCTATTGAACTGACTCCTAAATCCTCTATGTCCACTTCTAACTTCCCTCTTTAAACATTGGTTATATATATTTATCGCATAAAACCTTCCATCGATGCTATTTTTCTTTATAACCCATTTACAAAGGAAAAGCCCGCAAAACATACCTTTTTTCCTTTTCTCTTGGTCCTTGCCAGACTTCAAATATTTATATACCGCGTTCATATGTTGTTGGGTCCACACTCCTGGTTCATCGACATATCACTACTGCATTAACCGCTGGCGCTTGACCCTCGCGATATGCGATTAGTGACTAAATCACAACCATCGATCCTACAATTGATCCGACGGTTGACGCTAAATTGCATATCAGCCTATCCACTATCAGCCAGTCCTTCAGCTCAGCCTAATGCGATAAGCGATCAAATTTTGACCATCGATCTAGACTCAATCCGACGGTAGGACTTTTGCCTAATTAAAAAAACAGAATGACAAATCTTCAATGTCGTTCTTCCTCCTTCAAATATGACGGTTTCTATTTATTTCAGCAGACAACGAGCATAGGGAATAACCGCCCGATAAAGCGGTTTCCCCTCTCCACTTCTCTGCTACGTGTCGCGTTATGAATGGAATTGGAGGACTAACCTTCGATACCATTTACCACTTCTTTGTTGCTCGAAATACCACTTAAGGTTATAAAGTTGCCTTTTTCACCAATTATCTCTTGCGCTCTCCTCTTATGTGATGGCCATTGATCTATACGATCGATGGCTCTCATCCTTTGTCTCCTACGCCGTTGATCTATAAGATCCAACGGTTCTTATGCACCAATGAATCGCCTCTTCGTTCGTCCCTTGCCTTGAATTTCATTCATTCTTCAATGTTTATCCTATGGTTATGGGTTTTCCTTCAAGGTTCCAGCTTTCTGCTCTTTACCTTTCTATGAGCTTAACTCCACGAATTCCCACTTTGCTACCTCTCCAGAGCTTCACTCTATTTCCTCAATTGGATTCAAAGACTGGTGATGATTCCTCTAAATCATTCTCTCCTCTGTCTGTAACCCTGTTACAGAACCTATGAATTCATATGTAATTCATTCATAAAATACTCATTTCACACATTTACACAACTAGGAATAAACCTCTGTATACATAAGTATAAACAAATGATTACATTCGAGACTCTATGTCTCTCATAGGCCTGATCTTCAATATTAGTGGCCCTCCTCCCTTTACTCTGCCCTTAGGCTTACATTTATACCAGAAAGGTTCTTTTGAACTAATTCTGGTTCAAATCCTAAATCTACTGAACTAACTCCTAAATCCTCTATGTCCACTTCTAACTTCATTTAATTCCTAAGAACTCTCTCTAGTTCCTTGAATCATGAAACTACCTTTAGAGTTATAATTGACTTCTAACTCTCTTGCCATTATTAACCACTCATGTTCTCCTTTATTCGAGAGCATTTACAAACATCCTCACACATCTAATTAATTCCTATTATAATCACTTAAAAGCCTAAATATTACATTAATTTGAGACTTAGGAAACCAACTTCCTTAAAACACATGACCCCCCTATGTATACTAAAATTCAATGATTTTCCTTGGGTTGAATGCTCCTGCATCAGACTCCCAAAGTAGAAAATATTCATGATCTCCTAATCATGTGTCTTCATGTGTTGATACAAAACCTCCAGGGTCCCAAACTTTAGTTTGTAGTTTCCCAGGTGTCTTGCACCTTTGTTGCTATTGTATTTCTACTGTCTTCTATTTCATCTTCCTCTCTTTGTCAATTAGGTTCAAGTTTTGATTGATCATCCTTCTTGTTGCTATCATTTTCCTCCATATGGATTGGTTCATCATTAACCACCATAACTCTTAAATATCCATCTCTAACATATCTTTTGGCTGGTCCATACACTGCCACTTACTTCTTGCTCCTTCTCTTTGTTTTTGGTTGTTCCTGTATATCTTTAAGGATATCTCCCTCTGCAACATCTAATTTTTGCATTGAAATCTTACTTTCCAGCATTCTCTCCAGCAATTAAACATTTCTATTCCATGGATTAAATTCTTCCATAGAATCGTCTTCTTTCATCTTTATTTGGATGCTCATCTGTGTCAAATTTTCTCCAGCATCTGCAATTAAACCTGCATTCACAAAACATTTGTTAAAATAAAAAACATAAGGCTTCTGTGCCTCATTTTCCTTTGGAAACAATTCAATTTGTTGCTCTGTTTTCTCCTCCTCTATCAGCACATCAATATGTTGTTTTGAATTCTCAAAAGAATTCATGAGACTGTCAACTAGTCTCTCCTCTACATCATCTGCTATAATGATGCCTCCTTGCTTTTGTTCACAATAGTGAACTTCTTCTTCCTTAGCCTGCTACTGTTTAACTCTCCTTTGAAATTGTTTGATTCTTACTGCCTCCCTTTCATCCTTACCCTCTTGTTCTTTAAGAACCTCCATGTCATCTTCAAACAAGCTCTGTACTTCCCCAATGACGTTCATTGGATCATTTCTTTGGGACAACATTTCTTTAGTCTTCATTGGAATAAGACTGCCATCTTCCTCCTCTATGACAACTCTAACATTCTTCTACTTACTCCCAGGTGACTCTTCTGTCTCCTTCTGGTTCTGAGATCTTTCCATCTCAATCTTGATCTGAACAGATTTCAGATTCTGCTCCTTCTCTCTGACAAAATTTAAAGTTTATTCATCCTCCTGTGATGTACCTGCAATCATCCACAAATTATTAATTTTAAAATTATAATACCTAGTAGTCTCACTTAACTCTTCAGTGATCACATTTCCTTGTTGCTCTGAGTCTTCTACATGATTCAACTCCTCAGGCTCAACTTCATCTCCTTCCTTCACAAGGAATGGTTCTTGTCTTGTAAGAGCTCTAATTATTAATTTGTCAATGAGTTCTTTCTGTTGTAACAACTCAATACTTTCATCCTTTGAGAGGTAATCTTCATCATACTGTACTGCTCTAGAGTACCTATTATCCCCTAAAACAAATTGCTCCTCATACTTGAGTTCAAGAGCTCTATTCAGATTCTCTCTAGAGTATTCATCTTCTGTAATATACTCGTCCATGTTTTCGACAGCTTCACAAGACTATTTATCCTCTCCTATGCATCCTACAAGAACACCAAAACTATTAGGTTAAAAAATACAAGGGTTGGTGGCCTTATACATCAGCTCTTCATCTTCAGTCATCATCTCCTCATGCTGTTTTGAACTATCCTAATAGTCCATGAGATCTTCACTTGATCTCCATTCTTTAGCTTCAGTGTAGTCTTCAATTTCTCCTAAAATTTCTCCCTGTTCTGGTTCACAAATGGACTCTTCCATTTCCAACTCAACTTCTTTGAGTTTTTCCCTTAGCCACTTTACTTGCTTTTGTTGTAGCCTTCTTTTCATCTCATCCCACTCCACTGGATTCTTCCTTAATACTCAATCTTGTCTCTGGTTTTCTTCTAGCCACATTGTTAACACATCAAGTTCTTTTCTTATCTCAGCCAACTCCTTCTCAATCTCCTCTTGACCTAGTCTCTTGCCATCTACTTTGGCATTCTTCTTCTCATATCTTCTGTTTTGTCTTCTCTCTGAACCTCTGCTATCACTATCAATAGTCATCTTCTTATCCTCTTTATTCATGAGCTCCTCACTCATCTGCAACAAGCCTCTGCAACAACTAGTCCTCCTCACTGCAATATTACCTCACTAAGCTCCCCTCACTCAATATTTTGGTAAGCATGGGTCTTCTGTCTGGAACCTCCTCTTGAGCAACACCTTTGCTCCTTCTAGGCTTCTGCAATCTTTCACTCTCTCTTGAGAACACTTTCGTTGTCCTCCCTCTGTCCAACCTCTTGTTGGATTCTTCAGGTTCACTGCCACTTCTCCTTTAGAGTGTTTTCCTTACTCTGCCTTCAAGAACACATCTGGTTGTCCTCTCACAGCTTCTCTTGTTTTCCTTTGCTGAGATGCTTCATCTGCAACCACAATCTTCAATTCCAATTTGACACAAAACACATTATATTACCTCCTAGATCTATGTATGATCTTATTCTCCCATTCTTTTGCACTTTGAATGGATTGTCCTCTGTTTGTTCTCCAAGTCCTCTTTCCTTCAGAACTTGTACTAAGCAATCTTGCTCTCACTTTTCTTCAAGGAATCCTCTGTTCTTGTCTACTCCAAGCCTCTGCTGGAACTGCTACAATCTCCCAGGAACTTCAAGATTTCCCCTTACGATCTTCTATTGTAGTCTCTACCATTCATTCACTTATCTTATGCACATTACCTTCTTCCATGTGCAACTCCTTTTCATAGGAAATCTTTTTCCACTCTAATTACAATTCCACTCTGATACCACTAATGACACAGGGTTACCCCTACTTACACCCACAGTATGCATGTAAAATGCATAAATACATTTGTCCTAGGAATTTAACTCACCAAGGAGTCAAATCTTCACCCATCAATGGTTAAGGCCCTATTAATCAACCTCAAGCCTTCAATTATGAATTTATTAAAGCCTTCATCAAATCCCTCCTATCGGGACTTTACAACTCCTCATAACCTTCCTTAACCCTTATACAACCTTAGTTAACCCTTTAACCAAACACACACACACACACACACACATATATAGCCTTCCCTCTTTAAACATTGGTTATATATATTTATCGCATAAAACCTTCCATCGACGCTATTTTTCTTTATAACCCATTTACAAAGGAAAAGCCTGCAAAACATACCTTTTTTCCTTTTCCCTTGGTCCTTTCCAGACTTCAAATATTTATATACCGCCTTCATATGTTGTTGGGTCTGCAATCCTGGTCCATCGGCATATCACGACTCCATTAACCGCTGGCGCTTGACCCTCGCGATATGTGATTAGTGACTAAATCACAACCATCGATCCTACAATTGATCCAACGGTTGATGCTAAATTTCATATTGGCCTATCCACTATCCACTATCCAAGCGATCAAATTCTGACCATCGATCTAGACTCGATCCGACGGTAGGAATTTTTCCTAATTAAAGAACAGAATGACAAACCTTCGTTGTCGATCTTCCTCCTTCAAATATGATGGTTGGTATTTATTTCGGTAGACAACGAGCACAGGGAATAACGGCCCGATAAAGCGGTTTCCCCTCTCCACTTCTCTACTACGTGTCGCGTTATGAATGGAATTGGAGGACTAACCTTTGATACCATTTACCACTTCTTTATCGCCCGAAATACCACTTAAGGTTATAAATCTGCCTTTTTGCCAGTTATCTCTCATGCCCTCCTCTTATGCGATGGTCGTTGTTCTATACGATCGATGGCTCTCATCCTTTGTCTCCTACGCTGTTGATCTATAAGATCCAATGGTTCTTATGCACCAATGACTCGCCTCTTCGTTCATCCATTGCCTTGAATTTCATTCATTCTTCAATGTTTATCCTATGGTTATGGGTTTTCCTTCAAGGTTCTGGCTTTCTGCTCTTTAGCTTTCTCTGAGCTTAACTCCACAAATTTCTACTTTGCTACCTCTCCAGAGCTTCACTCTGTTTCCTCAATTGGATTCAAAGACCCGTGATGATTCCTCTAAAT
This sequence comes from Pinus taeda, assembly GCA_000404065.3. NCBI lineage: Eukaryota > Viridiplantae > Streptophyta > Pinopsida > Pinales > Pinaceae > Pinus > Pinus taeda. The sequence continues at coordinate 11,941 of APFE031126612.1, forward strand.
CATTCTCTCCTCTACGTGTTCTACAGAATTCTGTTTGCAACCCTATTACAGAACCTACGAATTCATATGTAATTCCTTCATAAAATACTCATTTCACACAATTACACAACTAGGAATAAACCTCTGTATACAGAAGTATAAACAAATGATGACATTCAAGACTTCGTGTCTCTCATAGGCCTGATCTTCAATATTAGTGGCCCTCCTCCCTTTACTCTGCCCGTAGGCTTACATTTATACCAGAAGGGTTCTTTTGAACTAATTCTGGTTCAAATCCTAAATCTACTGAACTGACTCCTAAATCCTCTATGTCCACTTCTTACTTCATTTTAATTCCTAAGAACTCTCTCTAGTTCCTCGAATCATGAAACTACCTTTAGAGTTATAATTGACTTCTAACTCTCTTGTCATTATTAACCACTCATGTTCTCCTTTATTCGAGAGCATTTACAAACATCCTCACACATCTAATTAATTCCTATTCTAATCACTTAAAAGCCTAAATATTACATTAATTTGAGACTTAGGAAACCAACTTCCTTAAAACACATGACCCCCCTATGTCTACTAAAATACAATGATTTTCATTGGATTGAATGCTCATGCATCAATTCTCATCTAAGGCTGATGAGTGTGAGTGATTGTGTCTGATGTTTGTTGCATGCTCATTGATCCTCTGTTTAATAGATCTACTTGTTTCTCCAATGTAGGTGATACCACAGGAGCAGAGAACAAGGTGGGAATAATATAGACCCCTTTTGAGTCCTTAGGGTCAATAGGATATTTAACATATCTAAGAGAATTTTTGATGGTATTGAGAGGCTTGAATGAAAAAGAAGCATTCATATTCTTGAGGATATGGGCAATCGTATCTGTGGTTCCTTAGATATAAGGAAGATGAACCTTAGAGATGGGATCGTTATGAGCAGATTTAACACTAGGCGCTTTGCATGCCTTGTGAAAGGCCTTGAGATTTTGAGATCTTTTATACCCATTATTACTAAAAACTTTAAGGAGATTGGATTTCTCCTATTCGAGGTGGCCATTATCAGAGATTATTAGAGCACGGGTAGCAAGAGTGCTAAGAACTTCAAATTTCCGAGCTGGGAAATGATGAGAACTTGCATGGAGATACTGCTCCAAGTGAGTATTTTTCCGAAAGACCTGGTGACAAATGGAACCATCATCCATCCTAGAGAGGAGAATTTTAAGAAATGGAAGGCGACCATCCACCTCAAATTCCATCATGAACTTGATGGAGTCAAATAGAGAATTAAGTTGGTTGAGAAACAGGTCGAGTTTCTCCCGACCATGAGGCCAGATGACACAGGTATCATCAACAAACCTCTTCCATTTTTAGGATGAATTTGAGCAGTGGCTGAGTTCCTGGTCTCAAAATCTTCCATGAACAAGTTAGTGACAATAGGGGAAAGGGGGGAGCCCATCTCCACACCGCAATTTTGCTCATAAAGCTCACCTTTGAAACTTAAGAAATTCAAGGTGAGGCAGAGGCTAACTAACTTGGCAGTGTCTTTGTCAGTAATGTGATTTCTGATATCAATGGCTTCTTGGATGGGGATTTTGGTGTATAAGGAAACAACATCAAAACTAACTAGTAAATCACCCGGTTGCAATTTTATATCTCTCCATTATTGAATAAAGGAAGCTAAGTCTTTAACAAAAGAATTAGTGCACCCAATAAGAGGTTTGAGCTTCTGACCTAAGAAATTAGGAAGAAGATAGGTAGGATTGCCTATTGTGTTGACAATAGGTCACAATGAGGCCCCAGATTTATGAATCTTTGGCAGGCCATAGATTCTAGGGGTAAGGGGATTTCTCTCAATGAGATTTCAGGAAAGAGGATTAAGAGAAGGATCTAACTTAATAGTGGAGGTAACCTCCTTAGAGACAGACTTAATAGGATTCTTCTTAAGCTTGAGGTAACTTCCACTATTAGATAGATGATCTAACCTTTTGTGGGCATAATCAGACTTGTCAAGAATGACAACTGCTCAACCTTTGTCCGCTTTTAGAACAACGATGTCAGGGTTGTCTCTTAGGGATTTAAGGGCAATAAACTCAACTTTGCTGAGGTTTTTCTTAGGAAGTTTAGCCTTCCTAAGAACAACGACATAGTCTTGCCTAATAGATTCCTTAACGTTATCTGGAAGGTCCTTAATACCATACTCAATGTGACAGATAATGTCATTAGTAGGAATCTTATTTGGGGCAAGGGAAAAATTGAGACTTTTATTAAGAAGACTGAAGACAGAGGAATCAAAGTTCCTGCTGGAAAGATAATAACATTCTTAAAACCCACAAGGGATTTATTATTATTATTATTATTATCATCATCATCATCATCATCATCGTAGTTATTATTATTATTATTGTTCTTATTATTCATATTATAAGTTTTGACATTGTTTCCTTATACACCAAAATCCCCATCGAAGAAGCCATTGATATCATAAATCGCATCACTGAAAAAGACACTCTCAAGTTAGTTTGCCTCTGCCTCACCTTGACTTTCTTTAGTTTCCAAGGTGAGTTTTATGAGAAAACGTTTGGTGTGGCGATGGGCTCCTCTCTTTCCCCTATCATCACTAATTTGTTCATGGAAGATTTTGAGACCATGGACGTAGCCACTGCTCAAATTCATTCTAAAAATGGAAGAGGTTTGTTGATGATACCTGTGTCAACTAGCCTCATGGTCGGGAGAAACTTGACCTATTTGTCAACCACCTTAATTCTCTATCTGACTCCATCAGGTTCACGATGGAAGTTGTGGTGGATGGTCGCCTTCCCTTTCTCGACATTCTCCTCTAAAGGATGGTTGATGGTTCCATTTGTCACTAGGTCTTTCATAAAAAGACTCACACGGAATAGTATCTCCATGTCAGTTCTCATCATTTCCTACTCAGAAATTCGGGGTTCTCGGCACTCTTACTACCTGTACTCTTATTTGTATTTTTTTTTTTTACTCTAATTTGTTTTAATTTATTTTAGATTCCTTTTTGATGGATTTAAGTGCCCCTTCTATTAGATAATTTAAACATGATAATATTATTAAATTAAAATTATTAATAATTTTTGAACCATTTTGGATTAAATATTTTCCTAACAGCTAGTTTTCTAATATGAATAGGTCAACCCATAACAGACAAGATAATATTTAATTACTATTTTTATTTAACAACTATTTTTAACTAAATATATAATATTTTTCCTTACCTCTAGTCCCTAAATTATTTTCTTTACCTTCTAACTAATCCACCAACAACTAATTTTTAATGGCTAACTCTGGGCAATGTTGAATCCTTATTATTTATTCCTTCTGATCAATGGATTTCTCACCTTGTCCTAAGGATGAACCAAATTGGTTGGTTCGAAACGTCGACCAAATCCTAACAATGTGATTAATCCAAAAGATTTTCTTCTACATTATGGATCACAAAAGTCTAAGATCTAACGAGAAGGTATTCTTGGTGAGTGTTGTTCAATTGTAAATGTGTCAAGGTTCTTTTGTTGTGGAGAGGGGAGAAGTTGAGCCTCTAAGATAGAGGTAGTAGTACCACCAAATAAGAGACACACATTAACCATAAGGATCCATCTAAAATCCAATAGAATAGTCCACAGAGGATGCGATGGTCATTACAACCAATAAATGAAGAAAGACCTGTCTAATATCTTGCAGAATAGTCCACAATGATGGGAAAAAAATAAAAACCATTACAACACATTCTCAATAAGATAAGTGCTAAAATAACTTAAATAGTTCAACTATCTTAGAACATGTGAAAGAAAACATGAAATACAAACATCCACAGAATAGCCTTACAAACATTCATAATCCATTCATGAAGAACGTGCTTGCCTTGAAGGAGTTTGTTATTAAGTAAAAGTTCCAAGACACATGTTTATAATGTACATCACTAGCTCTAGTAGTGGAGCATTGGAGCCACTCCTTGCTCCTCAAAGAACTAGCTTATCTCTCTAATTACTTGTGGGAGGAGCCAAGGTGAAAAGTCCATTGTTCATACAATGAGGGAGTATATATAACCAAGGGTGGCTCTTTGACTACCCTCATGAATGTTTGAATTCCTATGAATTTTCAACTTACATGAATCTTTACATTCCATGTTTTTCCTTTGGACTTCCACTTTACAATACATTTTGAATACAATACACATGATCCACAATAGTGATGTGGCATATGACCACTCATGACATCACATGACATGACACTGCTGACATGGATTGCTTGATGATGTGGCAATGTCAAGTCACTATTGCTGCTAAGCGTTGAATGTCTTCTTGAAGATGCTTTCTATTTACCTCTGCATGGTTTGGTGATGCAAAATATTCAATGATCTCCAGTCTTGGATAATGGTCACAGACTAGTGTCCCTTCGCTTTCTCTTGATCGATCAACTTGTAGGTTTAGGTACATGAGAGTCTTTAAGAATTCTTCCCTCTTTCTTCTCCTTCTCCATGATCTTGTCATGACATGATAGGGTAAATGTTCCTGCAATTAGCTCATGATGACATGACATCAATCCGAAATCCCCCTAGTCTAAGATGATGCATTCTGAACCACCAATTGAGCCCGAAACAAGTGACAAGATGAGAAGAGGGAATCAATGACAATGCACAATATTCAATTCCAACAAGTAGGGGAAAAGCTTGAGCTCTAAGATTGCACAATGTGTAGCTTAGGCAGGTCTAAAGGACAGGACTGCGCATTTTCTAGAGGCGGTGGGGCAAGCTGAGGGAATGGACACTAGGAGAGCTAACTGCAAAGTTATGGGAGTCAAGGGAGGTTTGGAATACTGTGAAATTGCACAATTTAAGGACTCATGGGATGATATTGATGATTGAGGATGAAATTTTCATAGTTTAAGCCAATTTGGGGGCATGAATGTGCAATTATAGAGGCCTAAGTTGGTGCTTGGCCATAGTAACTACGCAGTGCAGTAGTCTTGGGAGGCAAGAACTGTCTATTGCGTAGTTACAAGAAGCAAGGTCATAGCTAGAGGGATGAGACTACACAATGCACAACTTAGGAGGGGCCTAGTGAATCTAGGTTTCTCAATCAGGAAGTTTTTCTGAAAATGGCTAAGTGTGGGACCAATGAGATAGGTATGAATAGTGATGAACTTTTATTGTGATCACACACTTAGAATACTTTGATGAAACTACAACATAGATCATCTAGACACATGAACAAATCATTTCCCTTCGTGCAATAGTTTTTCGACAAGTGCGACACTTAAGATAGACTTTGGAACGACCGTGACGACACTTGTGCAATAGTGCTAAGAAGTTTGTGCATGAGTGCGACAAATGATTACATACTTATGGAAACACTTAAATACAAAGACAATCATTTGAAACAATCAGAATAGGCTTCTAAACATTACGCGGCATCCAAAAATGCCAAAAGATAATAGTTTAGCCAACATGAAAAGGGGAACAAAACACTTCGAGGAAGCTCATGAAATAAGCTTCGGTGTTTGAGATAACATTGTACAAGACCAAGGAAGGCTTTGAAATTGAGTGTAAGAGAAAATGTTGGGGAGTGTTGCAGTAGCTACAACACTTGGTGACACACTGGTTGAACTCTAGATTCTCTATCTCGGTTAACTTCTTCTGTGCAGGGCCTCGATTCTTCAAGGAGTATTGATTGATCGTACATATTACTTTAGTCTTCCCACTTACCCCACGAATAGACGCACTCCCCTTTATACATTATCAGTTAAAAACAACATAAGATTCATAAATATTATAATGTTTCAAGTTGGTAAGGGTTGTTTAGCTCGCGAGCTTAAGATTTTCAGAGTATAATTTTTCATTTCTAGTGTTATTTCATTGCCAAATGGCCTGGAAAGTGCTCCGATGAAGTCACAAATGATACAAACATTTCTCCGCTACCATCAAGCCTGGACAGTACCCTAGCAGAGTTGCTTGCTTCACCTCTCTGCACAAGAAGCTTTTCTCTTCTTTTTCCTTTATTTATTTATTTTAAAGAGAACTATGCATTGACACTTATTTATTTTGGGGTGGAAGAGGGATCTTGACTTATTGAGAGCAGAAGAGGTTGTTCCTTTAGAGAAGCATATAAAGACATCTGATTTAGGTTTGCTCATTTAGATTTTTCCGCTTCTCCGCTTCTCTAGTTGGATAAGCATGAAGACATCGAAGCATAAAGACCAAGTGTAGTCATGAGGTTTCCGACATAGACACGGGTTCATGGTTGGACCAAAAATCTCCTTACAGATGGATCGTATTTTCTGTCAGAACTTCATCGGCCAAAATATATAACCAACACAAGGAAGACAGGCTGGAGGTTATCCAAATGTTGAAGTGTCATAAGACTCTTTAGACTTCAACCACACACATATTAAGAAACCAAAACAGGTCCAAGCACAACACTTATTCACATGACGAAAATGAAAGGAAAGACAACACACAACAAGGAAACAAAACCAGAAGACAAGAAAAAGATGCTAAACCAAAGCATAATGCAAGAGAAAAGTAATAAAAGACAAGAGAGACTAAAGAGAACAACATTGGATGAATGAAATATAAGGAAAACTAGGATGTAGCTAATCCTACTCCTAACCTAACATTTAGAAGTTCAGGGTCACGTATAATGAAATTTCTAATGTTGCCATTGTAATCGTTCTCGACCTGCAATCACAAAGATGTGATCGATTAAAATAGATATAAAGCAATGTGCAAGAGAAAAGATGAGATCTTGAATAAATTTCACAACACTTTGAAGGTCTCGCCCGTGGGTAGAAAGATGTGTCACAACCACTACTTTCATCCAATTCACACTCTTACCTCTCTAACGGAAAGCATAATCAGAGATTCCTTAAATAATTCTTGCGAATGCACCTTCTTCTACGTCATCCTACTTAATAAGCATGAGAAAAGGATGAAACCTATTTATTGCAATGGAGCTTGCCGAGTAAGATTTCTCCAACAATTCAGCGATTGGATCATAAAATTCATGATGATCCTCTTGAAAACTCCAAAATATTTGAAAAGATTGATTTTCAGTTAAAGACATGGGATTATAATGAGAATCTTCTGAGGGAAAATAGATATGATTATATTCAACAGTCATGTCAAGACAATGAGGACCTCACATAACAATCAGTGGAGATTGAAGTGCCTCAACTGCTTGACAAAAATCCGAATAGTAAGATGCTGAAAGATGAAGATAGAAGGATGTAAAACAACTGCCATTTGATATATTAGTGGGAAAATGATAACATGAAGGACAATCATCGAAGGCAAAATAATCATCAGATGATCTAATTAAAGCATCAAATTCCCAGTTTGTAATAAATGAAGATAAACCAATTTGAAAGAAGCCAATGTAAACATTTCTGTTTCACCCTTCCACCCAAAAAGTTTATGTTTTTTCATGGCTCAGCATGGTCTCTCTAGACACCTGCAAGAACGAGGTGGTGTAAACATTTTTGTTCCCCTTTCCCCTCTCACCCAAAAAGTTTACCCTTTCTCATGGCTCAGCATAGTCTCTCTTGACACCTGCAAGAACTATCTCACCCAAAAAGTTGACCCTTTCTCATGGCTGAGCATGGTCTCTCGGGACACCTGCAAGAACTAGCTAGTGTAAACATTTTTGTTCCCCTCCCCCACCAATCCCCCAAAAGAAACACTTTGATTGGAATATAGGTTACTAATAAAAATAAAGACAGTTGTTATGACCTGCCAGCATTAGGCTTCCATCACTACAACTGTTTTTTCCATACATAGAAATATAAAATATCTTGCAGGCATTCTAGTTGTATTTCCTGTTCTTCCTGTCATCACCAAATTCATGACTTCAAACCAGTGACAATAATGACACTAATTTCTATTTTCCTCACTAATTTAAAGCATTGGATTAGCGTGCTGCAACCAATGTTCAGTGCTGGTTATTGATGCTAATTCATAAAACCTTCTGTGTAACAGAACAGTGGTGCTCTGTGCAAAACCATCTCTGGTCAGTACAATGGATAAGAGCTCGAAGAAGTTGAAAATTCAGGCACGAAGCAAGAAGGAACCTACCTTCTCCCATGACAACGATACAGTACAGTCCAACAAAAGTGGATCGAGCCAACATGTTGATTCTGTGGCAGTAAATGCCAACACAGAAAACACTGAGTTTGCCAACCATGGAAAATATGTGCCCTGTTCCTTTTTATTCATCATTATTTAAATAGAAATATTGTAGGACCATCTCAACTAAGTGAAAGGATTGATAATAACAGGCCACGTCAAACTAAATATAAAACTAGAATGAATCTTTTTATTTGGGGTTTAGCCTCTGAAATTTATGTTCGTATTGCAGCCTTTATTTTGTGGACTGAAATGAGGCAGCAATGGGTTGGAAATAAACCTCCGGAAAAAGCTAAGCAGCTTTCTGAGCCTGGTCTACGGTATATTTTTATGGTTCATTCAGCAGAATTAATTCATTTTTCCATGTTGGTATTAATATTATTTTTCTAAAAATGTGTTTCTCCATGTTATGCTATCTCCGGATCTAATGCAATATACGAGAACTTGCTTAGAAGCAAAGGGCCATTTTCTCAACGCATCCCTCTTCCTATAAGTCTATCATTTTATTTTCTTTCGAAAACATGCAATTCAAAGGACTTTGAAAAGGGTATAGATGCGTGACATAATTAGCTTGTTCTGTCACAGGTAATGATTGAATTTCTTGTAAAGGAATGGAAGAAGGAAAGACTATATGTACCAACGGAGAAGATATAATAGTTATTGTTTTGTTTAGATGTGCTGCATTCAGTAAATATCTTATCATTCATGAAGCATTTAAACATTATTTACACACTTTGGGAATATATTTGATTTCAGACATTATTTACATATAAAACAAGAGAAATTATTGCTTTATATTATTTAGAATTGAAAATTCTAATTAAAAAATGTTGGAGTTAATGCTTACATTCCATATTTGAGAAATTGGTTTGTGATGGTTGAGAAATTCTCTCAACCACTCTCTCTAAATTAGGAATAAGTTGGATCTCAAAAACTCTATTTAATAGAGTGATCTGAATGTAATCTATGTGTGAGTGTGATTACACATGCACCATTTGTGCTTAATATAATTGTATTTCTGTAATTGTGTATGATTTAGCTGTTTTTATCAAAAAATGGATTGGTGAATGTTTGTTTACAGAAAATAGAAATAATAATAATATGTTAAAATTCGAGATGATAGAAATTATTGTCATTCACGGACAGTATATATCGGCTGAATACCACTAAACATGAACATTGAGCATGTATATATCAGCTGAATACCACTAAACATGAACATTGAACATTGAGCATGTATACCATTATGTGAAACATTTTTGTAATGTTACCATTTTTGTAATGGATTTATGAATACTTGCTTAGAGAAGATGGAGATAATTTAAAATTCGAGAGGATAGAAATTACTGTTACATTTTTGTCGAGATGTGCTGCACTCAGTGATTATTAGCATTCAATGACAGGAAATATCCGATGAATGAACATTATCTGAAACATTTTTGTAATGTTACCATTTTTCGTTTTGAAAATTTGAGGTCAACAATATATATAGAAACGCAATTTTAGCCTTGAAATTCAACCCAAGGAACTATTTTGTTATTAGTTATATTGATAATTTATTTGTCATATTTCTTATTTGTTACATTGATAATTTATTCTTAATTTTTCCATTAAATATATTATTTATGTGGTCAAAAGTGTCTTGATTCTCTGACATAAATGTGATTTTTTTTCCTTTTCTAAGTGATCTCTTACACGATGGTGATCTCTTAATTCGTTTTATATCTCATCTACTCGGTGGATCTCTTAATTTGTTTTTTTGATATGTAATCTAAAGATAAATGGAAAACTCCATCCTTGCAGTTTGATAAATTCCTTGAAGGAACGGCAGTATCCAAAGAATAGTGGCCTTGCGAAATCAGAAGATTGGTGGCCTTGAACATCAAATGTGTTTGGAGTTCTGGTGTGGATTTGTGGATTTTTCTATGGCATTGTAACTTGAGGTTACTTGAATTTTCTTCATATTTGAGGCTTTTGTTGCTCTTTTATTGGGTGATGGTGTCAGTTTATATTTGAGGCTTTCTTTTGATCCTGAATAAGGCCAAGTTTTTCTAGTAATTGTCCGTGTTTGCTATCTTTAGAAATAAGTGATGGTGGAGTGAAATAATTTTAGAAATAAGTTGGAGAATCCTGAACTTGCTAACTCGATGAATAGGACTAGACTCCCATATTTTTAGAGAGAAAAATAATGAGGCAGAAGAACTGTCAAAAGAAAGATGCTCTACAGAGCCAGGTCAAATCAGATAAACATATTTTGATAAAAATATCTCTCATCACTCAAGTAATATTAAGCTATGAAATGCTATTATTTATTTATTTTGCAGCTAGTTGTCCAAAGGTCCTTTGGATGTTTTTTTCTTTTTTATTTACTTCAGATTCTTTTTAGAAATACAAGTAATATTATGTCTGTTTTTTTGTATTATGGTAGAAAAGGAAAGTTACTTAGAATTGGATAAAGATTAGTAAGTAGAGTATGTTTTGCTATATATTCTAAATGATAGGGTTTGAAAGAGATGTAAATTTATGTGTTCTAAAGAATATAGTAGAAAGACTTATTTTTATTTTGAATGACAACAAGCTATTTTTTTTTTCTTTTTCCTCGAGGGAAAATTGTAATTTTCGTTAAAGATAGTGAAAATTACTTGTTGTAAACAAAAAAGAGGATTTGTTGTTACAAAAACAGACATAAATCCATATCATCAAAATATATTGTCCATATGTCTTGTTACCTAAAGAGCATTAGATTCTGTGATAACCAAAATGCATTGATTACATATCTGCATATCCTAATATAAAAAAGCATGTACAAACTATAATAAAAAGGAAACATAGTGATATTAAAAAATTGGTAGAATCAATCCCAGACAATTACATCCTATAACCCTCAGAAAAGGGTCTATGGTAGTACTCGAAATGATCTATGTTGACTTTCTCTGAGATCTTCCAGGACCCCCAAGCTTGTTGCATGCTCACCTTCGAAAGCTCATCAGATATAACATTTTGTTCCTTGTAAATGTGATTACAAATAATGTGATCAAAAACTCTTTTAATTCTCAAAACCTCCTCAAGAATGGGCTTGAGTGTGTGCACGTGACATATTGAAATTTCACTGAACCAATTTATGACCACCCTGGAATCCCCAAAAACTTGCAGCTACCAGCATCCTTTTTCTAGAACAAAGATGAGAATAATTTTCAGACTAAAAAGTTTCGCATAGTTATTTGAGCCCTACCCTAAACCACTTTTGAGCTTAAAGAATTGATGCTCATTTAAATACATAATGACTCCTCCTTCACATTGATTTCCAATTTGCAAGGATCCATCAAAATAAGCCCATGGGTTGTATTTGTCCACCTATTCCTCATGAAACTGTCGAGATATGTTGATGATAGGATCATCTAGGATGAGATCATATATGGCAATAATCTGACCTATCAACCTATCACAACACGATGACTTATCTTGAAATATAATATTGTTTCGACCAAGCCATAAGCCCCCGCTGATAATAGGGGGAGCTTTCATAGTTTGTGGGGATTAACCTTGTGCCACCAGGTGAACCAAGCCTCCCTAATGATTCACCATGCCATAAATATCTTACGTCCATCATCTCACAAACCAATGTCCATACCTGGGAGGATATATGATACTGCAGAAATATGTGATCTACTTATTCCTTAACATTTTTACAGAAGGGACACCAACATGGACAAACAAAGCAACGATTTTGAAGATTGTCACCCATAAGAATTATGTTTGCAAGAAGGCAGCATTGAAATAATCTATCCTTTGTCGGGCGCTACAACTTCCATAAAGACTTCCACCATCAAGAAGGCTTCTCAGGAGCCTAGTTAGCATAAATGTAAATATAGCCTTCCTTTGGAGTATAAACTTCATGCGGAGTGGATTAATTACAATTCATCCTCCCGATCATGGATCCTGACATGAGATCTAATAAGCGCATTGGTATAGATAGACCATCGATGATGCCAAACAACCGACATATTAAGATCTTGGGAATTCATCCACCCTTGAGCCTAGATGGTAGAAGTGTCTAGGTTAGAAATATCATTTAAAGTTCTTCTTTCTTGAGCTGCCACGACAACTATAAGCTCAGGATGAAATTGAAAATGGGCCATACATCTAGACCATGGGTCCTCGCTTATCTTAACCTGATCCCCATCCCAACCTTCCATGCCAAACATTGATTAATGACTGTGAAACACTCAATCACAATCTTCCACACAACTGACATATTTAGATGAATCTTATGAGGATTCTCAATCTAATCTTCTAGGGTTCAACTACTTTTTCTTTCTTGAAAAAGAAATAAAAACATAATTCGTCTTTAATCTTACACTAACATACATTTGCAATTGTTTTCCTTTATTCAAACTTTTTGGTTCTCATTTATAGAAAATTTTAAAGCTTTATAAGAAAATTACAAGCTCTATGAAGAATTAGGTTAAGTGTTTAAAATCCTAATTTTAAATGGAGATCTAATGTCTAAGGGAGTGGGAGGTCAAATTTCTCAAGATGGAGCTTGAATTTTGTATGTACATTAGCCTAGAGGTACTTTAGTTAGACCTTATTTCTTAATTGCATCAGAGAAGTATATCACATGTGCAAGAAAACTTGTGTCACATTTGAAGGAAAAGCTATGTGGGCATCAATGAAACCTAAATTAGGGATGACACTCACAATGACTAGATCTACCATTACATCCTCTGTGTAGGCCCTATAAAATTTTGTGTCATATTTTGCCTCTTGGACTAGATGAATATTAGGAAACAAGGAATATCTATAAGCCTTTACTATAGCTTCTACATCTTGCTAAGTCCAAGACTAAGATTGTAGCAACCTTGCACTTCTATTTGCCTCTTGGAGCCATTTGTTGAAGAACATATGGTAGGATCCATTTTCAAAAACTACCAAGAGTAGTCTAGGAGATTATCATACCCCGTGGGAACTAGTGAATTAAACGAAGATTCAATTATAATTCTTCACAGTCATAGAACTCAATGTGACGATGCGGCATGATGATCCAAATGCGTGCTATGTTGATGGCTATAATCCCTAAAAAAAAATCCTCTCTTGTACCTTTGGCATCATTTAGACAACCTTCCACTTCTAAAGTGGATGCACTCAAAACAAAATCTAGTAATGCATAGAGGTGGAGATTATGGCTATATGTAATCTAATTTTGTTGGTAGTCAAAATCAGGTACAAGTTATATAGAAATACATGATACTCCCATTCTTTAAAAATGGTTTCGCTGAATGGAAGTGTACATGAAAATTAACTTTCGCTTCATCAAATATTAATAGTAAGTTGATTAAATAAAGTCAATCATAATGAAACAATCTTTTGATTAATTAAATATTAATTTTAGGTTAAGTTTATCAAGTAAAGTAAACCATAATGTACACTATTGTAAATATTTTTATTCTAGACGTTTTGGAAATATAACTTTTTTGACTATTTTTATTTAAAGTTTAGCTAAAAGTTCAGAAACATCGCTAATATTGCAATATAAGTATAATACATCTCTAATGCTCTTCTATTGTAATTTTCCTTGCCAAGCTCCATCAAAGAAGCCCTTGACAAGCTTGATCAAAGAACCTTCAAGAATAGGCCTTGTCAACCATAAGATCCCAACCTATGAAATCCATGAAATTTTGTTGTCAACTATAATAGAGCATTGGTTTGAGTAAAAAATTGAAATGTATACACATGCACCCCTCAATCCTAGCATAAATGCATGCTAACTAGATTCCCCAAATATAGATAGGAGGGGTTTATGTACTTTAGATAAGTATTATTTCCCAAGGACTTTATTTTGAAATCTGATTCCAAAGGATTTTAGTAGTTAGGGTTTTATTTGAGCCCTTAACGTTCTTCTCCTTTGGGTCCCACTAATGATTTCCAGTTGGTCAAGTGTAGTTCAATATAGTCACTTTGTTATTTCCTTTTAATATACGAGCTAATGAATGCCAATGGACTCATATTTCTCTAAGAAAAATATTTATCAATTTTAATCTTCCAATATTGAAAAGCTACACATTACACAATAAATGAATGCTCTTTTCTATCTTACCAATCCACTAGCTCCAATATCACTTACCATAATAGTTTGTTCTTCAATTAAATTCTGAAATTTTAATTTATCTTGTAAATCTAGTTGTATAAAGGGAAAAATATTATTGATTTCTCGTTCCTCTTTAAACTCATGGGTCATTAAAATAAATGGTAGACTTATTGTAATTGACCTTCATTGCAAATGCCTTGCAATAAAGTTTCCAAATAGTATTAATATTTTTCCTATAGTTAGAAAAATGGTGAAAGAATTTAGCATTCTCATTGCTCAATTACAACCAAGCCACTTAGGTTTTTAACTTGCACTTCACTTCCTAATTATTTAGTAATTCTCTTCCTAGCTTCTAGTTCTCTAACTTTAATAAGTCTAGGCTTATTAAATGTACCAAAAGAGTTATTATTTAATTATGTGTCAATACCATCTAATTTTCCTTTATTATTTTGTCTCTATTTAAATATATTTCCCTAGTCCAAGAAACCACCTCACCTTTCACTACTAGAGACACTACCAACTATTCAATGGTAGAAGCAATGTGGTTCCTATTGAAGTTCCTCCAAGTAGTTTTTACAATTTCTTTGAATTCTTTGTCCATTAGCAACTTGAGTTGAAATTATTGGGATCATAGGACTTGAAATGAGCTAGCTCAAGTTATAAGAAAATTGGACTATGATTTGAAATTCCACCATCAACTACATGACACAACCCTATTGACACCATTAAATAATTTATTAGAAACAAGGCATCTATCTAGATGCCTTAAAACAACCTCCTACCCCACATTTGTTCCTCTAAGTAGGTTGATGGAGATGTGCTTCACATTAATCAAACATGCTAGCTTTATCTAATGAAGAAGAAATATTAGCTAGACAATCAACATTGGCTTCTCCCCCGCTAGCAATACATTCATTTTGTTCATAGTAGATGTAAAATCACCACCCAAAAATCAACCTTCCACTCCTTACCACCTATAAACAAAATAAATCATGTCAAAAATACTACACTCCTTCATATAGAACATACACGTTCATCAAAATAATGGGTTGGTCCAATCCTTGATAATGAATTCCATGCACATACTTGATAAAAAAACAAAGGAATTAGTTAATAACAAACTCAAATTCCAACCAATAATAATACCCTATACTAGCCAACAAAGTCCAAAAAAATAAATTCCTAGTCTCTCGACCCCATGGTCTCTTATAATAATAATTAAATTATATTTAACTCCAGTATGTACTCGACTTGTTGTTTCACTTGATTTTTAGTACCCTAATGTTAGAGGATATAATTATCATTAATATGCAATTGAAGGAGGATGATCTAAGTGCCATTGTAAGCAAGCATTGTTTGCTCTACTACAATTCAATGGTTTATCACTCTTTGGCCTTTTAGATGGAATGCTTTCTACCTATAGTATGAGTAATACCCTCTTTAGTGTCTCCAAATCCTACCCCTCATACTACATCCCCTCAATTTCAATCCAAATTATTAGACATTAAAGGGCAACTATATTGACCACAACTCTTAAATATAATAGAGACATGACCCTTCCCCCTTTTCTGCATTTCCCTAAAATCCTTGGAATCTAATATCATATGAATATTAGATGATGTTGTTATATTTTTTTTCTCAAATTTCATTGGAATTAACTTAAGGTTTGTATTTTTCACAACCTTCTTACGCTTCTGGGTAGAAAGGTAAGTGTTGACTACCATAACTAGAGTTGGTCATCTCTTAGGTAAAACCAACATCTCATCACTTAAATTAAAATAACTAGAGGTGAGGTGCTTACTAGAAACCTCTTTGATGATAATGATATTTTGTGCATGTGGGAAAGGGGTTGCCCCATCATCCTTCAAATAGTACAAGAA
>APFE031126618.1:0-24715 GCA_000404065.3 Pinus taeda
CACCATATGCAAAGTTTATTAAAGAAAATAAAAGATTGCCCAGGACTGCCAAAAGGACTGCAAAAAGCACTGATCAGTTTTAAGGACAAAGATATAATAGCAGAAACATAAAGCAAAACATCTTAGTTACAAACTAATGAACAATAAACATAAAGAAACTAAACAAATACTTTACAGGGCTTCAGTATGCAGGGGCCCTCTGCCACTTCAGCCAATCAAATGATCACAAAACTATCTTCAGAAAGGTCTACTCATGTATTCAAATCAGCAACATGTAAAACAGTGGGGTGGTATAACCAACAACGTGTGGAAATTACATAATAGTTCAGAAATTCTATGCATCAAAAGTCTCTTTACAACGTTTGAAAATGCATTATTTATAATGTAAAAGTCCTACAGTTAACTAATCAACTACTTAGGCTATTAACTGCGTGCCATGGACACGTAGATCTCATGAACCGAGATCTAGTTAACTGTCGTTATGCTTCTTAAATCCTGGAGTGGTGGGCTGTTAGATTCGTTGTTCAAACACGATCCTCATGTGCGCTGGAGCCTCCGTGAGCTCGGAACTAGGCCACGTATCATTCACGTGCCTTTAACAGTAACGTGCCACCGCTGGACTCTTCGGTTGGCCACGTCTTTGACTTAGGTTGACCGTGGCTTCAAAATGATGATTTGGTCGGTTCAAAGGGACATGATCCATGTACATGCCATCTGGAGCTTGCCCATATGGCCCGTTCCTTCAGAAGACACCTGGAGCACAACCTTTAACAAAATGGCTGCGGAATCCTGTGCGGGGCTGCGGAACCCTGTGCTGGCTGCGGAAATTGACAAGTTTCCGCAGCTGCATGAACAAAAGACTAAACCAAACAACAGACATCAGTATAGTTAGAAAACCATATAAACATTCCTTTTTAAACTATAATGCAATGATTCAACCATTGGATGAGTGAAGTGAGTGGAGTATGAGGGTTAAGAGGGTGTGTAAGAAGGTGCAAGGTTGAGGATCAACAATACTCATAACCAACATATAAACGACATAAATAACAAGGATACAACAACCATAAACACATATGAAACAATACATTTTCTCATAAAGTACTAAGGAAAGGAACTTCTATTAATGAATACAAAAGCTAACCAGTTTTAGGACTTCCATGTACCACCTGACCATAGATTAATTGAACCAAATCTTTCTTTCATCCAGTCACCCTCATGCCATATTCCAAGCATGAATGTGGGACTCATAACCAAAAATCAACCAGAGCTTCCCAATGCTAAACCACCTCACCCTCATCAATATAACCAAGTTTTACTGCAATCCCCATCGGATCTTAGAGGCCATTGTGGGATTGAAATTTTTTCTTTCAATGGACAAGTGGTGATATATTTTCTTAGGCCTTAGTGTTCTTCTTCCCTAAAGTTTTGACACTACTCATAGCTAGCACCTTCATTCAACCAAGTGAGGTACTCATCTTGGAAAGTTGAATCATTTTGTCTCCATAATCCAATATGATGTTTTATCAATCTCATGATCCTAAAAGCATAGGTCATAATAGCGAGGAACTTTTACGGTGGGAAAAATAATATCCAAATTTAAGTAACATGACTCTTTTAGAACAAGCAATAAGGATATTTTTTACATTGATCTTTTTTTTCCATTTGTTTTTACAAGTCATATATTGCCTGATATTTTTAACATGTAACTTAGTTGGTATGATTGTGCCTAAAGTTTTCTTGAAAGTTGAATACCAAGTTCCTAAGGTGTTATTTTCTATGGTGATGTTTTATTTTCTTTGTTTATATAGGTCATCTAGCTTCATAGTGTCCACTATCGAATGTTGAGGTATATTTCATATAAATCTTTTATAGTCTACATTATTTTATGTTCAAGTATTGATCGTCTTTCATGTCTTATATTCTACATTGTATCTTCTTTCATTTTCAGGAGAGGAACTCAATATTGATGGTAAAAAGCAGCGATTGAAGAAAGAGGATAACAATAACACTAGAGCGACAAATGAAAAATGAGAGAGAGAAGAGAATTTGTCTAGTGATAAACTTAGAGCCAATATATTCCATAAGACACGCTCATAAAGACTAATGGTCAAGACTTTAGAGTTGGTGAATTCACTTGTAATGCTTTGGAAACACAGTGATAATTTTTTGAAATGATGAAACAATATTTCATGTGTAAATTGTAGTCCAACCGACATTAAGTTGGAAACTCACATTGTAATACTTGATATTTTATATAATAAAATTTATATGGTTGAAATTATTTTTATTTGCACTTTATATTATTTACTCTTGTAATTAACATATGTAACTCTGCATTATCATACTAGATAAACATGCACATTGTATGGAATTTTTTTAAAATTTAGTCGCAAAATCATACTAATTAATTTATGTTGATTAATAATGAACACATAAAATCAATATAAAACTACTAAATTTGTAGTTTGTATTAATTAATGATGAACACGAATAAAATGAATATATGACTAAATTAGTTGCTTATAATGATTATGAATGAAATTAAATGAAATGAATAGAAACTACTATATCAGTCGTTTATATAATGCATTTGAAAATACCAAAAAAAGATAAATGACTACTGCAAAGGATAAATTTTTTATTAAATTGTGACTAAATTTTGCATATATACGACTATTAGTAGCTAATTTACAGTATCTTATAACATGACTAAAATTTAGTCATATTTCTTTGGTCATTAATTGGTTTCAAATGATAACAAAAATTTGCATATATATGACTATTAGTAGCTAATTTATAGTATCTTATAACACGACCAACATTTTGGTCATTAATTGCGACAATTAATGACTAAACCAATGAAAAATTTATGACCAAATTTATGACTAAATATACTACTAGATGGTAAAATTGAGGAAACCAATTAATGACTAAGCTAAAAATGACTAAAAGTTGGTCGCATTGTATGATACTGTAAATTAGCTACTATTGGTCACCGACTGAAAAATGGTCATTTATATGAAAATTTTAGTTTTTGTTTTTATTAACTAATTAGTCATTTTGTACTGGTGTTTTCCTGGGAGGATGAGCACAAGCATGGGGACATGAAGCATAGATGATTTGGTAGTTGACATATTCGATAATAAAATGTTGTAAAATTCTCATAACCTAAGGCATATGCATTCAACTATTTTATTTTGAGAAGCACTTTGTAAAGAAGATGCCTTCTAAGGTATATCCCATCAAATCTCTCTCAAGATGGAATTTGATAAAAATGCCCAAAGTGTCCCAATATCCCAAAAACTAGCGACTACCAAAAATGTAATGTCAAATTAAGAAGATGAACCCAAATTAAGATTTTAGTAATTGACATATAGTTAGGATAAAAATATAGGAACTTAGTAGCTATAAAAAGCTACATGTTTCCAAAAACTAAGAACCCTCCTAAAAAACAATGTGATAATGAACGTGATCAAAAAATAAATACAATAAAAGAAACCCTTAGAGCAAAGAGAGATATCGCATCTCTTTGTCCAAGGTGACTGAATCAACTAATATAAAGCCAAAGTAGGACGTCAATACCCATTAAATTAACAAATGTAGATGATTGGCCTCCAATGCTATAAGCTCAACCATTGGTACCTCCTCATCATGATCTATGATATAGACACTAGAAATAGGTAAATAATTTGAAGCATTAGGAGTTATAGAATTATTTTGACTACATCCCTAAAAGACACCCATAATCCCACCACTCCTCCACATAATAATAATGCCAATATAGGAGTTGAATATTTAGGGTGGGGAATGAGGATATTTCTAAAAGGTTATCAATATTTTTAGTGTCAAAATAATTAATATCATATTATGACATAGTAAGGTCTTGGATTGGGTTTAGAGGCTTCTCAAACCACTCCCCTATTATTTTTAAACTTCAGAGGGACAATGATAAACAAATAGGTTTGTTCATGTCTACTCTTATTTGTCTATAAGAAAGTATTATTTTTAGGATTGGTTAGGAGGAATGGAGACATTATTCCTTGTCTGTATAGGAGGCAGCTTATTTCTAGATCATAGAATATATAAAACACTCCATAAATAAAATTCAAAATTATCTTGTTCTAAAGAAAATGCTAGAATTCAAAAGAATAATTAAGAGAAGCGGAATTTAACATATTAACTCTATTTTTTTTTATCTAAATTACAATGTTATTTAATATAAAAGAAGAAACAAGGTAGTTAAAATATATGGAGGAAAACAAAAGAAAATTATTAAAATAGGAGGATTCCAAAATTTCTAATGAACAACAACATTGTTTAGTTATCATAAGGGGATCAGAATACTAAGTCATTTCTAATATACCAAGTAGAGAATAAACATCAATATCATTTGAAATATGAAAGGATATAATGGAAGATCGGTGCAAAAATTCAAAGGTATAATTAATTAGGTATCATTACTATTGGGATCACTTTTAAAATATTTGCTAGGAACCAAGAAAGCTAACATTGTATAAATTTTTACCCGATGGGGGTGGAAACCAATACATCACCCAAGGAAGACATGAAATATGTATGCAATGGCCAAGGGTCCCGTCGATATAGACACATGGGTGGAAAACATGATGGGATTACTAATGCAACATTTGACAACATTCCCTCATAAAAAGTAGACAATGATAGAGGTCATAAAACATATATCCACACATTTGGAAAGAGTGAGGATCTCAGATCATTCATTATTGGTAAGGTGGGTATTAAGGGCCTGACAAGCACCATAAAAGTAGATTCAGCAGGCTTGTTATGCATTAAAACTCATTCACAGTACAAGGATAATGTCTATCTAAAGAGGTGTGCCAAACAAACCACTTATCCTCCCTTGTGTTGTTCTAGGTAGAGTAACATTCTTTTGAACACATGCAGTTTTCTTCACCCATGGTATTATAAAGAACAAGGATGTCAAGGGTGGAGATGGCGATGAGTCGTGGTACTTAGCACCCATGCAAGTTTTATGGTTTCATATTATCTTCATATGCTCGCATACACTAGGTACAATGCTCCCTCACTTTCGATGTTTTCTCATCCAAGCCTTGCTGAAAGAAACGTCTGAGACCAGGGAGCCTCCTTATCCTCAAGGAAATCCACATCAATGTTTTTCATATTTTTTTTACATAGTGCATCTTCTAGGCCGATATTTGAATTCATGGCGGTTCTTCCCTCTTCGACACTATAGAGCCTAGATTTTCTAGTTATTTTGTTCAATTGTATGGTCTTGGTGTGTGGGGTATGGTAACCTAGTAATTTTTCAATTTTGTTTTAATAGTTTCATTGTCATTGTTTCATCAATATCTCACAAAGTCCTATTGTACCTTCTTGGTTGCAATGTGGGATTGATTTTTTTTCTATTTTTGTTATAGCCATAAATTTCTCCTTTGGTAGTCTCATGTAGATTACAAAACCCTTGTTGTGTGTCGAATTTTCTTATATCATCCTCCTTTACTATTTTGATTAATTGTCTGTAGTGTCAAGGTTTTCTGTGATTTCTCTCAGCTATCCAGAAGGTTTTCTAATATCAAGGGTTTTTGGGTGATCTCTTTACGATATGGAGGCTTGACTCTACAGGGGGTGTCAATCCTAATTTTGTTTGCCTATCTATCCAGAAGTTTGTTTACAAAGTGGGGCTTGTCCCCAGATCTCTATATTGAGATTCTTAGTTACAATATTGTTCTCTTTTCAAACCCAAAATATTTGTATTCTATGAATTTTCTCTCAAGTTTTGGTAACTGTTTGGACGACACTGCTCTTTATATTGTGATTCTTGGTGACAATATCGTTCTCTTTTTGTACCCTCCATACTTGTATTCTATGAATTTTCTCCTAAGCATTGGTATGTGTAATATTTTGTTTCATATATTCCTCCATGCAACAATGCCACCTCACCAGAGAATGGTTAGTCGCATACAAGGAAGTTCTAGGACTACTACTCAACCTAGGTGTCTATGTGGGCGGAGTTTTGTGGAATCTCTTTTTAAGTCAATACCTCTAGAAGTTTGTCAAGAGATTCAAAAGTTGGAATCTCAGGAATTTGGGGAAAGAACTTAATTTTCAAATTCTGACATTGGGAATCAGGTACCCAAGTGTATTCCTGACCCTGGTAGACTTAGGAAGAAAAAATTTCACTTCTTACACTTAGTTTCCAACTACCAACAACTCGACTCCTTACTCTGCTTGGTCATCCATGATAAACAGGTGGATCACTATCAAATTTTTGCAGGATAGGGAGACTCGATAGGTTTTCTCAGAAGAGTTCGGTATTTCTTAGATGATATTATAGTATGCCTTCAGAGGATCGAGAGATATGTTGTCTTAGAGTCATATTATGACTCAGGAAACATCTCAGATGTTACTATTTTCATTGACACTCCTATGGTCCACAATGCTCCTCCTCTCAACT
Organism: Pinus taeda; assembly: GCA_000404065.3. Lineage (NCBI taxonomy): Eukaryota > Viridiplantae > Streptophyta > Pinopsida > Pinales > Pinaceae > Pinus > Pinus taeda. The sequence goes on from APFE031126618.1 coordinate 6,455, forward strand.
TGTTCCCTCCAGTGAATGGAGACCCAATGTCTCTGATGGTTATTTCAGATTAGTTGTCCTTGCTCATTGCCTTGTATTTTTTGATCGTCAGCTCCAACACCAATAGTTTACGGAAACCATTGATATACAACTCCAAAAACAGTTTTTCATTTTTGGCCTTGCCAACTCTGTGGTTACCTCCAACAATTTATATGGTTTTTTGTTTTTTGCAATTTTGTTGCACTTTGCATTCACAAGAGAGAAATCTACAATGTAATTTTTGGATAAGAAGATTCAAAGAGAACATATGTAATGTAATTGTAATGATAGATCTAGTTGTTAGAACATAATTTCTCTTTGATTAGCTAATAGTTGCTATGGACAAAGATGCTAAGCACTTACAAGTCATTTGGTTTATAGCCATTTATGCTTTGATAACATCCTTTGATTAATGAAAATTTTGTGCCAATTTACAAAAAAAAAAAAAATGTAGAAATTGTAAAGATAGTTTCCTTATTCCATAATTTTAAAGAGGGAGATATGAATGATAACCTAATAGAATAAGTATCAAAGGAAGAAATAAATGTTGTTGAATCCTTTTGAAAGGGAAAAAATCCCAATCTATATGGTTGGTCTATTAACTTTTAGACGAGATTTTGTGATTTTATAGAAGAAAAATGGTTAAATGTTATGGAGGAATCGGTGGTTAGTAGATAAGGTTATAGGTTCCATCAATTATATTGTCATAGCATTGATCATTAAAAAGGATGAGCATACACCCTTTCAAGAGTTTAGATCAATCTCTATTTGCAATGATTTGTTCAAGATTATCACCCCCACGATTATTACTAGAATATTTAAGGGGTTGTTATCTAACTCCATCTCATTGTCCGAGCAATGTAGTTTTCTTAGAAATAAATTGATTCATGATGCAACTAGAGTTGCCTAAGAATCCTTTCACTCAATTAAGCCAAAGAGATGTGAGCTAGTGTGATTAATCTAGATCTTTCCAAAGTATAGGATCATATAAGTCGTTGTATATCTAATTGATTCTTATTCAATTGGGCATAGAGTCTCTGTTGTATATTGGGTAATGGGATGCCTTAACTCCTTATATTTATTTATCCTTATAAAAATCTCATCATAAAAATATGTTAAGCCCTCTAAAGGAATTAGATAGGGTTTCCCTTATCTCCCTTGTTGTTCTTAGTAGTAGTTGAAGATTTGAGTAAGGTATTATTTAATTTCCAAAGAAGTGGATCTATTGGAGGTATTAAGGTAGCAAAGTTGCTTTCCATAATTCTTCTTCTTGTTGTCAATGATGTTTTCTTGTTTAGTAATGACACTCTACTAGGAGTCGTTAAATTCAAGAAAATACTTGTATTGTATTGTACAACCACCGATATGCAAATAAATGAAAAAATAAAATATAAGTCCTTGGCTACCTTAAATATGACTACTCAAGGGCAAGCAAAGATAATCACTAGACTATTTGGCTTTCAATGCATCGAATTTGGTAAAGGATTGAATTATTTTGGTTTTATGTTAAATCCAAATGATTATGGATATTGACATTGGATATGGTTGCACCAAAAAGTGGGAGAAAGAGTTACAACTTGGTGCAAAAAAGTATTGTCTATAGGTGGTAGATTGATCTTTTTCAAATCAATTCTTGAAGCAATACTAATGAATTGGTTATCTATGTCATGTATATAAGTTTGAATATTGGATAAGATTATAAAATGAGTGTTCTCACTTGGTATGGGCTAGTAGGAAGAATAAAGATTGGATTCCTCTATTTAATTGGAAGGAAATAATGAAACCCAAGGCAACTATGGGATAAGGACTAAAAAATGTTCATCACTTTGGTAAAGCATTAGCAACCAAAAGATTACGGAGGCTTATTATTATGAAGATATGAAACATAATGTTATTCAAAGTACATATATCTATTCTCTAACCTATGATGAATGGATTTGGTTTTAGGACAAATCAATCTTCAATGTTCCAATTATCTTTAAATATGTTTTCCAAACTTTTCCCATTATTGAAATTTAGCTAGTATGGAGAGTGGATGCTTGAAAGAAGAGGAGAATAGTAGTGATTTTTAGGTTAGATGTACAGGAATGTACCATCTCCCTCAAGATATTATAAAATATTTAAATGATCATGGAAAGTTAGTGCTAGATCACTAATTACAAATGTAATTAATGCTACAATTTTCTAAGAAGGTCCATTCAATGCAATGGCATTGGAATTAGAATGGCAGGATGTAGAATCTTGGGATGAATACATTAGGATATTGGTTTAGAGTTCCACTGGATTAAGACAAGAGGAAGACATACAATTTTGATAAGAAACCCTACTATAGGTAAACTCATAGAAAGACTAGGACACAAGGCGATGGTTATTGAAGGGATAACATATTCTCCTTGGGGGTGGGAAAATATTTAGAAAGTCAAATCTCCATTGATGTTTATAATTTTTTATATAATTAGATTTAGCAAACAAACCTTTTATATGGAGAATACTTTAAAGAAGGGCAAGGAAAGGACTTTGGAATGTGTTTCTTCATAAGAATATAGAGGAAACAATTTATCATTTAGTAGTACAATGTGATTATGCAAAGTAAGTTCAAAGTGCCATTCTTCCTTTAGGGCATGGATGTTTATAATAGGATTCCTTACTTAATTGTATGAATTCTTGGTTTAGTAACATATCTCTTAAGATTCACATTATATATTTCCCTTTAATTACATTGACGATTATTGGGTTGGAAATAAATTATATTATTTTTAAGACAAACAATTCCCTCCCTTTTAGGTGTATCATCCAATAAAGTTTTTATATGAAATAGTTAAGTTGACTCCAATGGATATAGTACCAAGGAAAATAGGCACTCTTATTGTGGATAAAGCACATTTTGAGGTTTTCTTTGATGATGAATGTAAAAGCACCCTAGGTTTATTTTCGGTAAGGGAAGTTATTTATGTTAAAAAGTTCATAAGATAGAGTTTGTCAAAGAAGTTATTTTTGTAGATATAAATAACATGGATGAGTGGAAGACATTAATTATTTTATTAAATCCAATAAAAGAATATGTGGTTAGGAGACTCCAAACTAAATATTTAATGGATGATAAGAAAATAGGCTTGCACAATATTCTTTGGATGTCATTGTTTAGTTACATCGATAGTGTTTCATTGTGAGGGTCTTATTTCCGACACTGTAGATATTCGTCGTCTTCGACACAATATCTAACACGTGTCCACCTAATTATGAACAAAGTGCTACCACCAAGCTTCGTCGACGTTGTCGAAGGATGAGACTTGCATGGAATGGTGAGATGTAAGGTCAAATCCGAGAAAATGAAAGAATGACACATATGGGATTTTTTAAGTTTGAAGTTTGATTTTGTTTTGCGCATTTAAGTTTGGATTGGTATAACTAACCAGTCGCACATATGAACCAAGAAATTTGACTGAGCATGCAAGAAGAGGGGAAGCTAAAGTCGATTGGTAAAAAAGGAGAAAATATCTCCGCCAAGTCTAACAGTTGCTAGCACGAATAAGATGAGACCAAGTGTATGGATACCCGCCATGGAAATTACTAACTGATGCTGAAAATCTGGGAAGCTAATCCCCAGAGACAACTGATGAGGTGAAGCCAATCGCAACAACTAGATCTCGATAAAATGCATCACATAATCCATAAATGGTAGCAGCTATATGTGATGCAATGTGATGTGTTTTATCTAGTGGCTGAAGGTTTGATGATCCATTTCACAATGTAAAATAGTTGAATAATTTAGGTCTGAAACAAAAGAAATGACTTTAAAGCAACAGTTTGATACCATAATGCAACAAAAAACTTGCACTTGAAGATCGAGTTAGCCATTTGGATGGTGCTGGGAAAGAATGCGTGAGGCAACTTCAGCAAGTAAGAGAGGAAAACGAAGAGAAAATTCACAAGGTCATGACCAAAAAGGCCATAGAATGGGACAAAATAAATTTTGATCTTGATGGAATAATAGTTGAAATGGAGCAGCTACTACCCGAGGAAAAAGCATAGCATAATACAATGGATCATTCTCTACAAGAAAGTTCAAAGTTAAGGGAAATACATGAAGCCAAAAATCAAGCTAAGACTGAGATCAAAGTTCTTTAGGTGAATGTTGAATCATTAGAAAGTGAAAATTCTTCCATCAAATTTGAAATTCGTTCTTCATTCACTTAATAAGGAAATGGAATCAATATTGATGAAATGGACATATGCAAGAAAGTTGCAGAGGTAACAAACAAACAACATTCAAAAACTGTTAAAAATACTACTAAGTTGGAGGTGGAGTGCCATAGACTAAGAGGTCTAGTGCACAAAAGGTTTCCAAGGCCTACTTCATTGGCTCAAATGAAACTTGAAGTAGAGACAACTGGAAAGGAAGTTGGGGAAGTGAAATTTAGGACACCTTTTGGTAGGGGATGCCACTTCACCTATTTCTTCTACAGAGTTATCAAATGATAGTCACAGGGAACATGCTCATAAAGAGATTGAATATCTTATGAATGCTAGTTAGCAATTAGAATCCTTTATGAGACAACGAAAAAAACCTACTCTCAAATTACATTTAGAAGGATCAAGAAGTGGGAGTACAAGAAATCCACCAAGCACTCAACCTTAATTTCTGAAGATGGGAATGATGGTGATCCTAGTGCAAAGTCATGGTCATCAACACTAATTGCAGAACTATAACAGTTTAGAAAAGAAAAAGTTTATGGAAAATTCGAAAAGCTTGGTGATGCACCCAAGGTTGACTTGATGGATGATTTGCTTCAGATGGAGAAATTGGCCTTCGTGCCTTCTGTTAGATTCAGAGAGACAAGAATAGAAAAATATGATATATTGAATGAGAAGAATGCTGAAGGAGGTTTAAGTTCTTCATTTTTTAAAGAAGAGAAGGCTTCCTTGGAAGATACTCTTGCGCAAAGAGAGCTGGAGCTTCTAGCCGCCAATTGGAATGCTTTGATTTGGTAAAAACACTTTCTTTGCAAGAAAAATTGACGGCTTTGCAAGCCAAAAATGTTTTGAATGAATTTTCTTTAGTTAGCCTTCAGGATAAGCTTGATGTAATCCTCGATATTGAAGTTGAGGGTATAGACTTGCACAAGTTATTGAAGGATGTAAGAAATCCAACAGTAGTTGATGAAAGTGGAACTGATCCTTATGTTTGCAGTAAACCTTTAATGAATTCAGAATCAACTTTTCTTTCTGATTCTGGAAGTTAAATTTGTGTTATTGAGGTAGAGTTGGCAATTATTATTTCTAGTGTTGTCAACATCATACAATGTATAAATCAACAACCTGGAAATACACAACTCAGAGCTTCTAAAGTTCATAGGCTAGATGCTAGAATTTTGGAGTTTGCTAAACTAGTGAATCGATTTCTACTTGGAAAAAAAAAATTGTACAATTAATTACTGAACTAATAACTTTCCTATCCCTATGACACAATCTAGTTTAGTTTGTCCAATAATTGGTCTAGTAAAGATAGTCTTTCGGGCCAAGAAATTAATAATGGCGTTCAATTTCCCTTGTTGAATGGTAATTTTCACATAATTAGGAAGCTTAATAGCATTCATGTTGAAAAAGCAACATTGAAATCTGAGTTGAAGACCCTTGTACACATATATGCAGATTTAGAGGAGGAGTTTATCCAATTGAAGACGCATAAAATAATCTAGAGAATATCCTGGCTAAAACATAATTTTGAAGCTTAATAGAATTCAAGTTGAAAAAGAAGCATTGGAACCTGAGTTGAAGACCCATGTACACAGATATTCAAATTTAGAGTAGCAGTTTATGCAATTGAAGACCAATAAATCTAGATAGTATCCTGGCTAAAACATAATTCAAAAGCTTGATAGAATTCAAGTTGAAAAAGCGGCATTGGAATCTGAGTTAAAGACCCATGTACACATATATGGATATTTAGAGTATTTTATGCAATTGAAGACCCATAAATATAATCTAGAGAATATCTTGGCTAAAACTAGAGAGAAACTTGAGCGCGCACAAGGCCAACCCACTAAGTCTAAAACAAATGGTGGCAAACTTGTAAGTGCAACTTACTTCTGCAAAGTAATCAAAGCAGACATTAGGTATGAATTAGGAGCTATGGCTTCACAAAATCAGATATAGAGAAGGATCTTATGCGATTGGAGACCAAACATACTAATCTAGAAACTTCACTAGCTGCAACCAAAGAGAAACTTAAACACATGCAAGACCAACTTATGGAGCCTTAGCAAATGGTGAAGGACCTAGAAGAGCAACTTGCTTCTACACGGGAATCAAAACAATTATCTTTGTTTTTATATGAAATAGATCAAAGTAACATGATACGTACCAAAAAAATGTATGGACAACCTTCCTGACCTAGGATTGGTCTTGTTCCATCATATACCCAATTCTTCTCTCCAGTTCTATCAAGAATACCAATCAAACAAAGCCTCTTTGTCTTACCTATATTAAAAGCATGGAATATAAATCTGACAGGGGCTTTATATGTCTCACACTCAAATCTTTTCCAACTAAACCATTATTCATCACCCAACCTAGCCTTTCCTCACTTGCTCAATTTGGAAAAAATGCAAAAGTTATGTATAATCAAAAAACAAAAACAAAACAAAAAGTAGTTGTTGAAATTCGAAGGCATTGCCCTCATAGGACTATTTTAAGCTATTATTGTGAGTCCTTTGAATTCGAATTAGTTTACCCGTATGAAAGTATAATTTTGAGCTATTACTACAAATCCTTGAAATTCGAATTAGTTTTACCAGTATGAAAGTAGAAAAGGAAGTCTCCATTAAGTGACATAGGGAGCAACATAGATTGAGGGTCCAAGGTTGTGAAACTCAGTTTCATATGTCCAAGTTTTCAAATCCTTCTTTTTCTCCTCGACTTATGACTTAGCGTCTTCATACAAGCTCGGGCCCATTTATCGTATGAGTTAATCTTAGTATAGTATATTTTCTAGTATTATATTTTGTAGTATTTTTATATTAATTTGATTTATTTGTGAAAACAATTTATTTTTTATATACTATATAGGTTATTAATGGAAATTTTAATTGGGTGATTTGAGTTTATTTAGTGTATGAGATTTATTTATTAATTTAATAGAACAGATTTGTGAGTGGTAAGTATTTAGGTTTTGATGTAGTTAAGGCTTTAGTCATTCTATATATTAAAGTTTTTATAGTGTATTTTTTATTTTTGATATATAAATGAGGAGAGTGTAGTGGGCCTTTTTCCATGTTTTGATTCTAGCATGCATTGTTGTTGCAACCTTCTATTTCCACTTGGTATGCTAAGTCGAGTTGGTATGTTAAGTCACATGCATTAAGCAGCACACACCTTGTTGTCATCTAAGAGATAATTGTCCTACAATTGATAGATAGCATCAAATGTATCCATGCACAAGGGGAATATAAACTATACTTAGAAAAGGAACATAGAGTATGAATTCAACTAGTAAAAAAAAAAGAAAAAATGAAAAATTAAACGAACCTAACTCACTTGTATGAATTTTTTATTCTTCAACTTGACTCACTGCCTATGCTTGCAATGATGGCATTGTAAATTGGGATATAGAAGAAGCAAGTAAGGAGGTCATTTATTGTTATTACCAAAGGCACCCCAACTTCAATTCGGTTCCACTAATACTAGCTCGTTGTATGGTCTTTTCCTTACACTATGGCGAGAGTGCTTCTTTTATGTTCTAAGAAGCTCATTATATAAGTTATGTCCTTATCCACATTTCATATTTTTGCTACATCTATTATAAGACAATAAATGTGCCTACAATTCTTAGGGCCAAGCGGAATTTTTTCTAATTTGTGCTTACGCGTTGATCATTGCTACACATGGGAAAAGATGCACATATATCCCTTCATTTCATATTTTTGCTACATCTATTATAAGACAATAAATGTGCCTACAATTCTTAGGGCCAAGCGGAATTTTTTCTAATTTGTGCTTACGCGTTGATCATTGCTACACATGGGAAAAGATGCACATATATCCCTTCAAACAAAGAGATTCATAAGTAGTGTATGCATGGATTCATTAAAGCAAGAGTTTCTTTTTGTGTTATGAGTGCCAATAAATAGAGAAAAGTGTCGATGGAAGGTAAGCCAAGTATCTCTTTAATCCAAAAGATGTTGTCAAGTTACCACTTATTTGGTAAGCCAAGTTAGTTGAGCATAGCTAGAAAAATGAATAAACCTTTGATACAATGAATTATTCTTGGTTTGAATTTTATGATGAGTTGCAACTTCCTTCAAAGAGTCATTTAGGGACATGTGAATTTTGTCTGAGAGTGTAAAAACCAAGATGCATAATTTCTCTTCAAACCTCTCTTGTTTATTTGCCTTCTACCAAATAGTTTCTATTGTTTATTTGGTTTTAACATCCATTGTTTGATTCCAAAAGAGATAGAATGAAGGAGGGCAACAAAGAGAATGATGTACTTAACAAAATTTAATTCTCAAAAAGTTCTACCATTGTATTTGCAAAAATGATGTTTAACACAAACGTGTTCAAAGCAAGATTAAAATATAATGAATTGTAATAATCTATATTAATTTAGTTTATTTTTTATTATTATATTATTTAATTTAAATATTTGTTTAACTTTGGAAATATATAATTCTTTTTTTATATTATTAAAAGAACTATTTTAAAAATTTTGAATCGACCATAAACTTGAAGGTCTTATTGCAACCTTTGCACAATATAACGCTATGTGAATAACTACCTCACATATTTTATCCACCATTTTTGGATATTGTTAAGATATTCAAGCGTAATTATTAAATATTTGTGTAGTGATTTTTCATTTCTAGGCTTTGCAAGAAAACCATCCAAAATTAGAAATAGTTCATACTTAAGTAAATAACATATTGTAAAAGTGTAAACATCTCAATTTATTTCGTAAACTAAAGCAAGTATCATCAAAGAAATCACAGCAACATTCTATTAGATTTGGGTATATTTCATAATGGAAAATAAAATTACGAAGTGCGACCTTCTCAGAGACAAAGAGGCAAGTGCCATCAACGAGCAATACTGGTCAATAGAAATTGGCCTATTTAGTTCTTCAACCTGCGACCTTTCCGGAGACAAAAGCAAGTGTCATCAACGAGAAAAGTAAAGTAATTGTCGTTAGACAATGGCCTATGCAGGTCTCGAACCTGCGACCTTCGCGTTATTAGCACGACGCTCTAACCAACTGAGCTAATAGGCCAGTTATTTTTTAATTTTGGTTAACCACTTAATACATTGGAGACGGTAATAAAATTTTCTTTTAACTCACAAGTGAAGTGAAGTGAATGTACAGCCTTTCGATATTTCCGTATGGGTGCTGTAGTCGATATTTCTCGGAGCTTAAAAATATGGGCAGCCGAGAATTAAAATTTCTTTGTTACCGTTATTGTAAACTTTGACATATTATATAGGTGTTTTTTTTGACATTTAAAAATATTTTTTATTAATTAAATTATTTTCATAATAATAATCATTTAATTTTAAGGTTATAATTAAGTTAGACATTAAATGTATTAGATTTTTTGTTGGTAGGATACGTGATTTATTTTAGACTAAGGATTTGATCACTAATTATAGTGAATGTGTACATATTTTATTTCTGGATTTCAATTTATGACCTCTTAGAAAAAAACACATACTCTTAACTATCAAACCCATTATTATAAAGATATTATAGTGAAATATATATATTTCACTATGGTAGATAATTTATTAATTGAGAAATCTATTTGTCCATAGTTTCTTATATGAGCAAGACAACCCTCAAAGTAAAATATACTCCAATAAAAGATTTTGATCTTAGCAAATATAAAACTACTCAAATTTTACCATTAATAAAAGACATATTCAAAATGCAATGTGATGTAATTTCCTAAAGACAAATCCACAATCATATAGAGCTCTTGCACATTACTTTGTTGAATGTTTTAGAGTGACACACTCTAAAATGACCAAATTAATTTAGAATGGTTCACACTCTACACTCTAGTGTAATGAGTTTTTATTTCAAAGAGTTTGTAGATCAACTAAAGAATATTTTATTTTTATTTTTGTCACCTTTTCATAATAGCTTTTTAATATTATTTCAAATTTGATGAGTAACATTGAGGGGAGCTAAAGAGTAAAGCCCTAGAAAATTGGGAATGCTTAGAGGATTGGTTTTATGAATGTCACATACCATACTGGATTTAGCCACTACCATCCTTACTATGCCATTTTATTTTTGAGCTTCTAACAATGGGTTGCCAATCTTTTTTCTTATGATGCTTTAGGGAAATTGGAATTCTATGATATTGGAAAGATGACCATTTAATGGTCTATGGAAAATTCTACTACTCGAGTAATTTACTTTATGATAGAGAGGGGGGTGTTCCATCTATAAACATGATTTTTTTTTTAATTAAACCTTTGGAAATATACATGTAAATATCTAAAATTGATTTGAATTTATTGGCAATTATTATGGAGATAACCTCAAGATGGAGGGTATCATTCACAAGTTGTGTATGGTTGATCTCTTTGACCTCTTGAGTTATTAACACTCCTAGTAATTGATGACTCTCCCATATGGTGATTATGTAAAAAATCAATGGTTATCTTTAGAGAATATTTATCTCAAGTCCTTAGGAATCAAAATCTATCTAGATCTATAATAATATGTACCTTGGCTAACCCTATGCTTGCTCAACAATAGGATTTAGTTGGCATAAGGGGTTGGATTTTAGAACACGGTGTCCACATTTTGTTCGATCTCTCATGTTGGGATTACTAGTATAGCTAGCAAGTTGAAGATGTTAGAAATCATTCTCCCTTTCTAGCTCCATCAAGGATCAAATGCCACTTTAATTTGCCTAATTCACAAGGCTTTTCACTTGACATTTAAGCTCTAAGAATCATGTGGATGGGACTCAAAAGAAGGTTATATTCTATTAAGCAATGGTACCTGAAGAAGTTGTTAGAAAAAGATCTTGACTATAGTTGGCAATCTAGAAAGATCTTTGGAGTGGAAAGTGCATCCCTAAGTTTTTGTTGTTTTATTAGGTATTAGTGCACAAAAAATATTAACCACTGATAATTCATAGAAGTAAGGAATTCAAGGATCCTCAAGTGTCCCTTCTACTTGGAGGAGACAACTCAACATATATTTGTGGAATGTGATTTCACCCATCAAGTGCACTGCAACATCTAGAACAAATAATCTCTTTCTATAGAATTGGAGAACTATGTTTCTCACTTGGCCAACAACATAGCTAGCCTGGAATTTGATTAATAAGTAATGCGTAGAATGAATATGAAAAATGCGATAGAATGACATGTGCAATGAAAACTAAAATATAACTAGCCTATATCCATCTTAATTCTAGATCTGCCAAACGTCGAGAGGGATTAAATATCTTTTCACTCTAAAAGAGGTTTGCAGCTCAAGAGAGAGATTTGATACTTCTCGGCACTTGGTAGATCCAGACTTAAGATGGATCTAGGTTGGTTTAATTATTAGCCTTTAAATAGGCCACATTAGATACTAATACCCTAAGAAAAAACATGGATTACAAATACCATGGGTAAAACCATGGGCTAGAGTTCAAAAATGTTAAATAAAATATTACAAGATTTGATCCTTCTCGGCACTTGGTAGATCCAAAGTTAAGATGGATCTAGGCTAGTTTAATTATTAGCCTTTAAATAGGCCACATTAGAGAATAATATCATGAGAATAAACATGACCATGGGAAAAACCATGAGGTAGAGTTGAAAATGTTAAATAAGACATTACAACATCTCTACCATGGCTAGAGAATTTATGTTTTTTATTTTATTTTATTTTTTAATTTAATTTTATCTTAACCAAAATATTAAACGTTACAACATATCTACCCTATCAAACTAGAAAATATCTCAACCTAACAAAATATTATAAACAAAATATTAAAACTATAAATTATAAATAAAATTATGTAATAAAAATTTATATAACAATATCAATGTGATTCCATATTAATGAAAGTAGTGTAATCTACTCTACATAATTATGGAAACAAAGTGAATTTATTCAAAGGCATAAAAAACTAAAATTGTAAATAAATAAATGAGATAACGGAGCAGCGAGAAGAGTTTGGAGATGAAGAATGACATAGATGAAGGGTTCAAAGATCGCAAAGCGAGATGAGAATGGAATTGTAGGGCCGTTACAGGCCGTCTCTTAGTGGATAATTTCAGTCTGAAGTTCTGTCTTACGTGGCTCAATGCTGGCTCGATATTGTTAGAGCCATGGGCATCCTCTTGCTAATTCTTTACACGTTCATATCACAAAACGCTCACTTCTCTTGGGCTTTCCCTATACTTCGGAGGAATTTACGACCGCAAATTTTGGAGTATTTCTGGATTTCGGTGAAACCAATCTCAGGGGATTTTTTTGTTTGCAGTGTACAAATTCAAATCTCATCTCTTCCTTTGTGATGAGCATACAAGAGAAGGTGCAAATCCTTAGGGATGTTTTCTTTTTATTCATGGAGGTCGACAACTTCAAGATTGAAAACCCCTCAGAAAATATGACATAACCAAGGATACCATATTTCACATTGTAGCAAGAATTTGAGGTGGAGCCAGGGGGCCAGGGTTCATCTTCCTCAGCCCCACCTATATCTTTTAAGGATGTTTTAAAACCACGGTTTTTTTTCACAAACCATAAATATCTCTCTGGACCTACATTCATGTCGAAACAAACAACAGAAACCCCTTCTCTTGAAGTAGATAATGTTGCTTGCAAATTCGTAACCACGAATTATGAATTGAAAGTGATTATATGAAGTTTCAATGGTTTTTGGAGTACATCATCAACTCTTTGTGAGTGGGTACACCAAAATTGGTCTCAGGATGTTAGGATACAGTTCTTCTCAAAAGGAATTTTTATTGTGCTTTTTCGCAAGTTAGAGGACTGACAAAAGGCTTTTGATTAAGGACCATGATTTTGGGGTCAATTCAACCTCTCCTTTCAATCTTGGTTTCCAAATTTTAATCCTCTCTCTATTTCGATTCTAGTAACTCTAGTATGGGTAAGGCTCCCCAATTTTCCTATCCATATGACACATGAGTTATCTCAGAAGGTGTGGGAAACTTAATAGGTCACTTCATCAAAATCAACTCTTATAGGATCGTAAAAGGAATTATCACATATGTTCACATATGTGTCGAAGTGGGCCTTAATAAAGGATTTCCAGAAAAAAAATCCTGCTCAAATAGAGAGGTAGGGTTTATTCATAACTAATGGATTATGAAAATATGATTTTTAACTATAGGATTTGCCAGCAACCCAACCACCTACAGAATGCGTGCCCATATTCACAAGGTTCCTCTTCGCTCCTGAATGCCAAGAAAAAGAACTGTGGATGGAAATATCCAAAAGGACCCAACGGTTCCAAGTGTGGAACTTGTCAGCATCCCAACCACCTACAAGATGCATGCCCATATTCACAAGGTTCCTCTTCGCCCCTGAATGCCAAGAAGAAGAATTGCAAATGGAAAGATCTAAAAAGACCCAAAGGTTCCAAGTCCCCCACGGCTCACAAGATATATACCTCACATAATCAAAGGTCACCTGATGCCAATATTGTTCCTGCAGACTTAGCTTAGGCTCATGATATGCCATCGCAACCCTTAGGAGAGGAAGCTCACCCTTTGATCAATATGGCACAAGATTTACCCGTGATTTTGGTACCTTTAAATAGTGGGAAAAAAACAACCTCGAATCATATCACTTAGTGACAAGGAACCAACAAATATGCCAGAGCACTCGAAAAAGGAAACATCTCAAGGAATTGAAGTTGTTGTCTCAACTCCATCTATTTTTGGCAGTCCCTCGGGATGGATAGATGCTTGGAAGAAGAAAGGCAAGAGAAAAAAACCAATATACAATCCTAAAACATAAATCCACGAAGGAAGAAAATGTAAAGTTGTGTAATGTGCTTAGGGGAAGATTGATGTAATTTGATGTTCAAAGATAATACAAATTGGTTCACGAAAAAAACATGTACATTAATGAATGTTTAACGATAATAAGCATTTTAATTAATAATCATAAATATTCAATAATTCATATGATAAGCTTATTTTTCACATGGTTGAAGATTTTTTTCAAATTTCTCCCAATTAGAAAAAAGGAAAAGAAATAAAAATAAAAGAGAGAACAATTCAAACAAAAAGTTATAATGAAATAAATATTGAGAGTTGTCTACATAAAAGTAATTTATGTAATGTTTAAATTTGAAATAATTTTTGCAGATGCTACCAGACATGGTGCAGAGGTTTAAAACATGAGATTTTGGAGTTAATATAAAAAATAAAAAAATAAATATTTAACAACAAAGTTTATTTATTTATTTATTTTATGAAAAAATAAAAATATGATCTCTTAAGAAAACTAAGAAACCAGGAAATCCCTAAAAGATAGGATTAAGGAAAATAGTGCTGAAATAAAACATGAGAGGATTAAGAACTTAGCCATTGTTGAACATGCGAAGAACAGAAAGCATCATGTTAGCTTGGAAAATACCAAAATCATTACTAAAGAAAATCGTTATTACAAGTGACGATAAGGTAATTCCTAGAAATAAAAAAACACCCTAATAATATTAATAGGGATATTAGTGGCCTTGTGATCCAGTGGCCCTTTTTAACCACTAATAATGATAAGAAATAATCTTCCTTTTTGACCTCCCTTTTTCCTTTGTCTTACTCCCTCCCTTATCCTTGATCCTTCTTGGTCCTTGGCCCCCCTTCTTCTCTCTTATTTTATCTCTTTTCCTTGTATTTCCTTCATCTTGTGGACCCTTTCCTCCTCTTACTATTACCTTCCCTCCTCTCTACCTATATTTCTCTCTCTTCCCTTCCTTCTTCCCTCTGATCCTCATCTCGTCCTTCATTTATTATCCTCTCCACCTTTATATGTATTCCACCCTATTTGTTTTATTTATTTTACATTTAGCTTAGATTTCACATATTTTAATTGCATAGATAGCTCTCTCTCTCTCTCTCTACTACACTACTACTACTAATAGAGTATTAAGTTCCACATATATATTCTATTATTTATCTAATATAATTTAGACATTTAGGTATCATTACACTTATAACTATCAATTTATTTATTATCATTCATGTTTTCTCACTTTCCAAATAGTGGCTTATTTTTGGTCGGTTGTTAGGATGTTGAATGACACACCTTATACTTTGCACACACTATTTATTTCCCTATCTTCTCTTCATCATTCCTCGTGTCTTGAAGATGGACTCATCTAGTGGTTTTGAAATGTAGAAATTGTGTAAATCTGAAACTGTTCATGAAATTTACTAAATCACAAGACTCAAAGTATACTCTACTGCTCCGCGAAATTCAATTCACAATCTAGAACACATAACATAAACATGCATCAAGAAATAACACACATATATGGATATTTATCTAGGGGAGAGCAACTTCTCAAAACCCCTTCCTATTTGTATTGCATTAGTCAAAGAATAGAGATGAATACATATGCTTTATAGATCTAAGGCTTCTGTGATTTGTATTGTGTGAATTAGTTTCTGAATCCATTGCATTGATATTGGTTAATATATCGATGTTTCGAACCATATTATGTGGTTCCTCTTCAAGATATTGAAGAGGAACCACATTAGATTGTTCAAAACATCGATGAATTAACCAAAATATCAATGTGATGGATCTAGAAACTAATTCATACATATGTTTTTTCAAGCCTGAGCACAACTTGCAATTGTATAGTTTATCCCTATTCCTAACTGACGTACTCGGGCCAACGCTTAGCCAATTTTCAATCCCTCCAAACTATTATTTCCTTGCATTGTTCCTTGAGGAATTAGACCCCTATTAATTAGGAAATTCACTCAATTGGATTGCGCAATTCCTTTAGGTTGATCCTTTGACTGCATGCACCACCTGAACACATTGGAATAGTCTACAAATTATAGTACAGTGCCTTGGAACCTCCACCTCAACTAGGTAACTCGCATTATCTACGTGCGACAATTATTTTGGGTTGATTGATCAATTAACTGGTTGTTCTTTAAGTGCAACTGAAGTCACACTGCATAACTTAACCTTCCACTAGTTCCTTTAACAGTTAGAACTAGTTTAACTGGCAATAATTCAATTTAACTTAATTAGATCGCTACAAATTAGAAATAGCTCATGCTTAACTAAACTCAAGTCTTCCAACTCAAATTAACTAAGATAACTGGGTGACACAAGCCATGTCATTCAAGTTAACTCATCTAATGGAAATTCAAATTTTCTCTAGTTTGAACAAGGCAAGTCAAGCTGAGATTTGTTTTGCTGCATTTTCAACACTCCGTCTCCGCAAGAAAGGGATTACCACCCACCCCTATCATGCCTATATGGAATGTACTTCATGAAACACTTCTCATTGTTGATAGTGCTACTGCAACATCTGCAACTGAGAAGAAAAAATAAAAAAATAAAAAATAACATTGAATCAATCTGCAATTGTCTGGTGTGTTGAAGAATAATGAGATTCTTCTTGACTTGATAACTATTTGTGAGGCACTTTAATTTTCTTATTAGCACAATCTTCTCTTTGACATTATTAGAGTGTGTGCTTCTTATTTCATCAAATAGCTACTAAAACAAAGACACAATAACACAAGATATTGGCATTCTGCCAGGGCCAAATCCTCTCCCTCTTGGAGAGAAAAACCCACACAAAATTCTTCTTATAGAGATTCTAATTGACGAATACCAAGACCATGACCCTTGACCTACTATGCCACTCTAAGACCAAGACACCAATCCTCTTCTTTGTCACTGCTAAAATCATTATCATTGTTGCAACACTGAAGACATCACTACTACACCTCTGATATCTTCATTACTGCTACAACTCTGTTGTTCCTTAAATGAGATCTTCATCATGTCAACTAGATCATTGTTGCTGCCCCATCAATGAGATATTCACCTTATACCTTTGTCTTCATCAGGATCATGATTACACCAAGATCATAATAGAATCTATTATGACTATATTTTCTAGTATGTCGAGACAAAGTAACTCACCATTAGATTTCTTCATTACTACGTTTAGAAAGAGTACTGAGGCGGAGTATGATATTGTCTAGTATGTTGAGACTAAGACATTGAGAAATCTGAGGGTATATCCTCATCATTACAAATAAGTCGTGACTGTATATGAAACCATGGGATCATCGTGTTCCTTCTCACCATAAACATATTGAGATCGTAATATTGTGATCTTTCCTTGCATCGGGATCATGATCAAGACTGCCACCACCGAGGAGATATACCCTTGCTTGTTGTAACCCACGAAATAGCAGAGGCATCTAAAAAACATAGAGATCCTTCACTATCCAAAATACTGATCTATTATCTTCATCTGAGAATCCTGTAGCTCTGAGCCATCCGAAGTTGCAGAGGTAAGTGCGAAAATTACTTGAATGTAATTTCTCACTGTGATCACCACGGAAGTTGCAGAGACCTCCGAGATCCTGTACCCATCCGAAATCACAGAAGAATTCAAATTCTTGTGCCTCACTTTTGCGAATACCCTAGCTGGGTATATATAGTGGTTTTCCTTCTATATTTAGCTGACCTAAGCTAGTGAAGAGTTGTGTCTTTAATGGAAGCCAACATGACATCATTTTAATTCATTTTTAGGTCGACATGACTATGTTTTACATCATTTAGCTTATTGCCTTCTTCAAGAGGATTGTGCTTGTTTTGGAGGGCTAATTTAGACACTAGGTAGACTTGTATACATTATATATATTCTCAAGAAGAGCTCTTTAACTCTTTGACTTTTCTAGACTTATGGAATGAGCAAGAAACTCATTCTTATAATTCACAAAAAATATATTTCTTTTTCTTAACAAGTACAAAGATCAAAATTACATTTGTAAATATCGAAACTAGTTACACTTTTCTTCAACACTCCCTCTTAATTAGGGAGGTATTTATAGTGGTACTTGGTGTCACGCGGAATGAGTCGATCCTTCCTAGAATCTAAAGAAGACCTAATGACAAGCAAACCAACCAGACACTATCTTTCTCTAAATGTGCTTTTATAAATAATGGCAAACAAATGTGTTTAAGGCCTACCTCATGTCCAACGCAAGTTTGGGGATGCCTTC
>APFE031126618.1:36508-66603 GCA_000404065.3 Pinus taeda
CATTTCCAAAGCTTGTTTTGAAGAGCTGAGGTTTGAGACTTGCTTAGGAGGCTAGTATAGGTGGTGATAGACCCATACCGACTGCAAATAATCAAGGTGACAATATTTTTGTGTAACACTTGGTCATTCTCAATCTGAAAATTTTCTCATAAGAAGAATCGTATTGGTAACCCATCTATATAGCATCAGAGTAACCAACATTGTTTCCACAGCAAGGCCTTGACTGATAGCTCTATCTCTCATTAGATTAGAGCACAATGTTGGTGAAACCAATGATTTATGGACACCTTTATCATTGTCTCTCAAGGTATATACCCACCCAGGTGTTCATTGAGTATGACCTTCTAAGACTATTCTTCTCTTGGGTTCCCAACCCTCAAAGAATATTATTCCTCTTGCCTACTCTTATCTTGGATGCCCTACACATCCTCAAAGAGCATCGGGTGCCAGATGATTACCCAAGCCTCCATTCTTTCTTCCTAGGTGAAGACAAGAATGTTGTGTCTATCATGTGTCTACATTTTCGTTCATGGCCTTCACTTAGACTTGTGGCTCTTAGTCCTAGTCTAGTGCATGACACATGAAATAGAAAAACACAATTGTCACTCCTTTGTAATCAAGTGTGATATAATTCAAGCTCCCTATTGATTAGGGAAATGTCAGAGCTTCTTCTTAGCTAGCGGCTCTTCTATACATCAACAACTTCTTCTTCATGGGTCCTTCAGCTGCTTGATCAACTTCTTTCCTTGATGTCATGAAAGTTAGTTGAGGTTCTTTCTTGTAGGGAAACATTCATTGATCACTTTCCTCCTTAGTTCGTCATGCCATTCCTTCCTTCATGAAAAGTGACCTTCTTCATATCTGGAACCTTCATCATATGACTACTTCTTTCTCATCATGCTTCTTTCATTAATCACATGAATTCTAGTTGTGCTTGTAAGTAAACCCTGCATGAACTTATCCATATATTATTCAATAAAATATATCAATAAATCAAATCGTAACTTACTAGGTGGCTTCTTCATCATGACATCTTTCTATAGGTATCAACATATTGCATTCATATTAACACATCTCCCAAAGATATCCATTGTTAAGGGTCTACGTCTTTTCCATCAGAGTCTTCATATCTTTCTGGGAGATTTTATAGTCAAGTCTTCTTGATCTTTTTGAGGTTGATTACCTTCATCAGGGTTGCATATCTCACTATCTCTTCCTTCCTTACACATTCCATTCCTAGGTGCCTTTTAATCAGGGTTTCTTAGTTGTGATCAGCCACCTCATACTTCATATGAGGACATATTATGTTGATTTCATCTAGTGCGTCTAATGTCTTCTTGCATCCTTTCAGAGGATGAGATCCTTTTTCTTCTGATCATGCTTCTCAAGATAGACGTAATGATCGATGTTACCAACAACCATATGACATGTAATTATAATATTAAACACAAGCATACTTACCTTATTTTACCTTCAAGTCATCGAGGCTTCTTCCAGTAGTTTTCTTGATTGAAGAGATCTTAAATCCCTTGATCTACTTTATGTCATCATTTCATTGTCTCATGGATTCCATAAGTTGGAGTTCCTATTGAAACACTTGCTTCCTTTCTAGATTAGTGAACCGTACAGTGAAGATTCCATTAGAGAATTTTGAGGATCTTGTATATCCCCAACTGGCAAATGTTTCCATTTTTACTTGATGTATGATAAGCCTTAGATGACTCCTTTCTTTCCTTCAATGTCCACTGAGGTTCCCAAAAGCTATATATCCTACATGTTTGTCTTTCATGGATTTTGTCCTTTATGATTCCCATGGTGAGGTCATGAGCTCTTGTTTCTAATGCTTCCATGATGCCATGATGCATCTTATTATCATTTTCATATCTTATAACACAAGATTTAGGAGCTTATGATAGGACACTTTTGTGAGGGATATTATCTTACTCATAGGAGAGATTTGTTACTCCCTCTTTCCTTGGCCCTTTTCTTCAGCGTCCTCCATCTTTCAGTGATATGAGCTTCCAACATATTTCTATAGCATTAAATCTTAGCTATACTTATTATGTCTTGCTTAAGGACCAACCTTGCCTTTCCTTTTCGCACATCGTTGAGTTCTTTTAACCTTAAATATTTTTGTCATCAACTTGTATTTCTCTATCTAGCCTAGAGACCACAAGTTGTTGAATAAGGTAGCCTACTTGTTCATGGACATTTTTAACCTTTCCTATCAGTTAGAATGATGATGATTATCTTCCTTCCTATATATTTGTAGATAGGACCTTATGAAGATATCCTACATCCCTTGATACCCTTTTACTTTCATGAAGATCAGATTCCATGTGACCTTCTTAATTGCACCTTCTAAGAGTGAGTTTTTCTTTGACGTCTCCAATATTTTTATATGAGGGGATCTTTCATAAGTATCCCTTTCCATGAATTTAGAGGAGACCTTTTGATGACTTCAGCTATTTAGAGGGCTATTTCTATCCTCCTTCTTCATGCAAGGAATCTTGATGACCCATCCAACCTATAGATGTCCTTGCAATCATGAAGTCATTTAACCAAATTTATAAATTGAAAAGATACTTACTTTTCATGTGAAGATGAAATATTCACCTTGATTTCTTTGATGATGATTGAAGCAGATGCATTGTTGCTTCCTCCAGATGAGATCCTTGATGTAATGGTACGAATTTTCCCTCTTGCCTTCAAGTTTCTTCGACTTATACATCTTATTCTTATGATTAACAAATTGTTGATGAACTTGAGATGGCATTGTCTTGCTATCACATAAGTGGATTATGGAACCTTGTAGTATGCAACATTGTGTAGAACCATAGAGTCTTGATGTTTCTTGCCTTGATGACCATTTTATTGTATTAAGACCCATCAATGAACACCTTCATTCTATATTGAGATCCATGTGGTATTCCATAGACTAAGACTGTGAGAGGCATCGAAACGGCTGCCATGAACCCGATTTCTGAGTACTTGTGATCAAAACTTCATTCTTTGACAAAAGCCTTTGTTGTTGTAGACTACTGATGTAGAGTAATCCTTTAATCTTGACAAAGCTCTTGCTTTGACACCCTTCTTGAAGATTGATCCTTGTATGTCTCTTTTGTTGCCCTTCCTTTGACTTCAACACCTTAGCTTTGATACCATGTTGAAGAATCTAGGGCACATGTAGTTACTGAGATTCTTCTTGACTTGATAACTATTTGTGAGCCATTTTAATTTTCTTATTAGTACAATATTCTCTTTGAAATTATTAGAGTGTGTGCTTCTTATTTCATCAAATAGCTACCAAAACAAAGAGATAAGAACACAGGATGTTGGCATTATGCTAGGGCCAAAACCTCTCCCTCTTGGAGAGGAAAACCCACCCAAAATTATTCTTATAAAGATTCCAATTGACAAATACTAATACCATGACCCTTGACCTACTATGCCACTCCAAGACCAAGACACCAATCCTCTTCTTTTTCATTGTTGAGATCATCATTATTGCTGCAACACTGAAGACATCACCACTACGCCTCTGAGATCTTCATTATTGTTGCAACTCTATTGTTCCTTCAATGAGATCTTCAACATGTCAACTAGATGATTGTTTCTGCCCCATCACTGAGATCTCCACCTTATAACTTTGTCTTCACCATGATCATGAATATACCAAGATCATAATAGAATCTATTATGATTGTATTGTCTAGTATGTCAAGACAGAGTAAGTCACCATTAGATTTCTTCATTACTGCGTTTAGAAAGAGTATCAAGACATAGTATGATTGTCTAGTATGTTGATACTGAGACAATGAGAAATCCGAGGGTATATCCTTATCATAAAAAATACGTTGTGATTGTATATGCAACTGTGAGATCATCATTATCCTTCTCACCATAAACATATTGAGACCATAATACTATGATCTTTCCCTGCACCAGGATCATGATCAATACTCTCACCAATGAGGAGATATACCCTTACTTGTTGTAACCCACAAAATAGCATAGGCATTAGAAAAACACAGAGATCCTTCACTATCCGAAATATTGATCTATTGTCTTCATCCAAGAATCTTGTAGCTCTGTGCCATCCGATGCTGTAGAGGTAAGTGCGAAAATTACTTGACTGTAGTTTCTCACTGTGATTACCACCGAAGTTGCAGAGACCTTCGAGATCCTGTACCCATCTGAAATCACAGAGGTATCTAATTTTTAGTGGCTCACTTTTGTGGATACCCTAGTTGGGCATATATAGTGGTTTGCCCTCCATATTTAGTCGACCTGAGCCAATGAAGAGTTGTGTCTTTAATGCAAGCCGACATGACATCCTTTTAATTCATTTGCAGGTCGACATGACTACATTTTACATCATTTAGCTTTCTTTATTCTTCAAGAGGATTGTGCTTGTCTTGGAGGGCTAATCTAAACACTAGGTAGACTTATATACATTACATATATTCTCAAGAAGAGCTCTTTGACTCTTTGACTTTTCTAGACTTACGAAATGAGCAAGAAACTCATTCTTATAATTCAAAAAAATAATATTTCCTTTTCTTGACAAGTACAAAGATCAAAATTACATTTGTGAACCTAGTTACATTTTTCTTCAACATACTGGGGACATTGTGTTGTTGATGAATCTACTACTAAGCCTCCTGCTCTACTTTCAACACTCCTTTGCACTCCTCAGTGTCTTACTGACACTAATCCTCCTCGTACTGAATACTATGGGCCCCTATAGCAAGGTAATGATCCATGAGGAGAACACCTCAATGGAACCCGCCAAAATTTCTACACTCCTAGGACTAGGGCTTCACATCGCCCACCTCACACCTAGAGGTATGGCTGCATGTGCTCCCTCTGCCCACTTAGATCGAACTCTCCCCCTATTGGAGGTCTTTGTTTTAGTGGATGTCTCCACTTTGCCTCCTCTTTGCTTCTCCATTTGTGTCTACTCCACAAATTCCTGAGGCTCCTTCTGAGTCTTCATTTTGAGAGGTAAATCGTGCTCCCTCTCAACCACCATGTTTATAACCCTTGGCTTGCTTCAGAAGGATTTTCATGCATCTTCTACCTCAAGTGTATAGAGGTTCTTGACTCAAGCATCGATCTGCTTCACCTATTTCGTGGCTATGTGTCTTAGGAATGCTTTCCCTTTGCTAAAGATCACATCATAACCACGGTCTTCCAACACTACAACTGAGATGAGATTTTTCTTTAGGCCTAGAACAAACATAAAATCCTTGACTCTAAGAGGGGAGCTCGACTCCCTATGAAAGGTGATTGTACCAATATTGGTTGTGTTGTACCTTCCGCTGTCTCCAAATTCAATGTTCCTCTAGAGATCTTTCTCCCCCAATTCACTGAAAAAACTTTTTGTTCCCAATCATGTGGAACGAGGCACCACTGCCCAAGTACCACACACTCCCCATAAATGTGATCACCATGCATGCGATAAGGGTGAAGTCAAGCTCGAGCTATGAAGCCAAAGTTTCACCTATTACTACTACTGCAGGCTCCTTATTGCTAGAATTTTTGTGTGGACACTTAATAGCATATTGCCCGAACTCATGACAATTGAAGCATTTAATTTTGGACAAGTCTTTATTCTTTCCCTCTTAGCTGAAATCAACCTCACCTTGGGACTTCTTTCCCTTGTCCTTTGTTCCTTTTCCTACTAGAGAAAATTCTTATTCATCCACTCCTTTGGATGAAGTAACATCTCTG
Organism: Pinus taeda; assembly: GCA_000404065.3. Classification (NCBI taxonomy): domain Eukaryota; kingdom Viridiplantae; phylum Streptophyta; class Pinopsida; order Pinales; family Pinaceae; genus Pinus; species Pinus taeda. The sequence goes on from APFE031126618.1 coordinate 42,244, forward strand.
GTATCTCACCTTATTTCCTCCTGCACCAAATCAGACCATAAGTGTTCCCATTTTGGTAGTTTCTCCCTCTCGTTCATCGAATATTGGTATCTATGCTAGCCCTTGGGAAGGCCTAGAAGGGATAGGCTTACCAAATCATCTTCTACAACAGTAACACCAACTCCACCAAGTTCATCACGACACTGTGTGAACCTAGTCAAGTACTGTTGAATATAGTCATTCTTCTACATCTTTATATTTCGAAGTTTATTGTTGAGCATCGACTTCCCATGGTCACTACTATTCTGGAACAAATTTTTCAGTGCTTGCCACATTTCATACGAAGTTTCTTTCCCGTGGATATTTGAGACAATGTGGTCCCATACTCCCTCTAATATTATTCTCTTCACCTTGGCTACACACTTCCTCCATTCTGCTAGATCCTTGACATCAACTGATCCTGGTTTTGGAATGTCAATCTCAACAAATTCCTTCAAATCATTGTCTTCCAGCACTGTCTCCATGTTGTCCTTCCAAGCAACAAAATTCAAGATTCCCTCAAGGGCATACTCAAGTCTTAGTCCATAGAAATCCATCCTTCTAGCTTTAAAGAATTGATCCTGCAAATTTGATCCTCCTGCAATAACAAACTTCAAAATTTCTGCTCTATTGTGAATCCTGCTCTGATACCATGTAGAAATTATGTGTAGTTCTGGAACTACTCATGAAATTTACTAAGTCACAAGACTCAAATCTACTCTACTTCTTTGCGGAATTCAATTCACAATCTAGAACGCATATCATAAACATGCATCAATAAATAACACACACACACACACACAAATATTTATCTAGGGGAAAGCAACTGCTCAAAACCCCTTCCTATCTGTATTACATTAATCAAAGAATAGAGATGAATACATATGTTTTCTCAAGCCTGAGCACAACCTGCAATTGTATTATCTATCCCTCTGATTGACTGACTGACTATGGCCAATGCTTAGCCAATTTTCAAGCCCTCCAGGCTCCTATTTCCTTGTGTTGTTCCTTGAGGAATTAAGCCCCTATTAATTAGGAAATTCTCTTAATTGGATTGCACAATTCCTTTATGTTGATCCTCTGACCACATGCACCACTTGTACACATTGGAATAATATACAACTAATAGTACATTGCCTTGGAACTTCCACCTCAACTAGGTAACTCGAATTATCTGCATGCAACATTTATTTTGGGCCGATTAATCAGTTAAATGTTTGATCACTGAGTGTGGCTAAAGTCACAATGCACAACTTATCCTTCCACTAGTTCCTCTAATAGTTAGAACTAGTTTAACTGACAACAACTCAATTGAACTTAATTAAATTACTACGAATTAGCAATCATTCATGCTTAACTAAAATCAAGTCTTCCAACTCGAATTAACTAAGCTAACTGGGTGACACAAGCCATGTCACACAAGTTAACTCATCCAAGTTATTTGTTGAAATAGAAATTTGAATTTTCCCTAATTTGACCAAGGCAAATCAAATTGAGATTTTTCTTGCTACATTTTCAACACGAAATTTCGACTAAAACCTTCAAATTTATACATCTTCCTCCATTAATCAATAATCTCAACCATAAAAACCTAAAGACTATAATAATTGTATTTTTAACTAAAATTGTAAAAAAACCATGAAATGCAATTTATACATTTGTGTATAAGTTTTTAATTAATATTATTAAATATATTTTGCAACATGTTTATCTAAACAACCCATGATTTTGTAAACATAGTAAAGTCATTCAAAAACAAAGATATTTAAAGATCTAAACCAAAAAAAAGGTCATTAAATTTAAAGTATTATATCTTCATCCATGCTAAATGTTACAACAAGGACTCCACCTAAATGTGATATTCCTTTATTGAGAAATGCAAAATGTTGCGATGTGATTTCCACCAAAATGCACTACTCCTAAAAATATATATGACTTTTCCAATTAACACACAAAACAATGAATGTTTCACCATAAAAAGCACTATGATTAATTCTCCTGTAGATCCACTAGTTCACATAATAAGCTTATAATTCATATGTCTGAATATCTCTCTTGTAGTTCTCTAAATAGAATAACTAAAAAAATTCACAATGAGGTAAATATTTGGAGCTCTCTCAATAACAATAAGAACAAGAGAGGCTGCATGGCAGCTAGTCCCTGCCTAGCTGGTCCAGCCACCAGCAGCCTCCCCTGTGCCTGTGCATTGGTTTTTATTCAAGTTTGAGGGGCGTCAGAAATCGGTCACGATGTCCGTAGCAGGGGGAGCAAGGTGACGCAGTTTCTTCTATTGATTATGCAAGTCATTAAGTTGATCAAGTTACAAAGTAAGAGCCATCATCTGAGCTAGTTCCAGCGTAGTTGTATAGCTTCCAGCCGGAGATCCAGCAGCACCAGTTTCAAAGCCAGTCGATGACCGACCGAGTCTTACCATCATGATAAGAGGCAGAGCACGCCGCATGGGTGGTATCAAAGCCATAAACATGGGCAAAGGTTTCTTTTTCGTCAGTAGAATGATTCCCTTCGTCCGGTTCCATTTCCGGATTCAGAGCCAGGTGATTCAAAGGCAGAAGCGAGAGCAGGGACAAACATCGTAGCAGATCCAGATCCAGTTCACCAAGTTTGAGTTGGATCATCTCTAGTCTGATAGGTGAATCCATATCCACAACCTATAGAGACAGAGCTCATTGCATATAGAGTAGTGTAATAACCCGCAGCGAAGACAGCAGGAGAATAAACAGTACCGTATTGAGTGGAACCAGCTTACCCGGCAGCACCTATAGAAGCGTCTAAGTCCGTTTGAGGAAAGTCATAGCTAGTTTCAGAACCTCCAGTCACAGAGCTTATTCATGTTCTAGATGCAAATTCAGTTAATTCTCGCTTTGTATCGACTGGAGTGCCATGCTAAAATTTATTTTATTTATAATAATTTTCAAGGAATATGATTTAACTAGCTCTCGGCACATAGCTTTGGCCGTTACCAGAGCAAAAAAATATTTATTCCTAGTGCATGAGTACTAAACAGATTTTAAGCGTGAAAATAAAACACAGATAAAGACCGTGGGAGGGAATTTTCCTAAAATCTAAGAGTTCTGTCAAATGTACGGTATTAATTTAAAAAGGTGCGGGCATTAAAATTCTTGATATGATAATTCTTGATGCTGCACCACTTTCAATTTGTGATTTTTTTGCATAAATATAGACCGAGAATCTCTTTGGGATGAAACATCCCACGCTGGTTTTCACTGCTACCTAGTAGCGATCAAGCGGTGGACTTGTGTTTCAGCCTGTAACCAAGTATGGCTTCTGCAAAAGCGTCCATGGACATTCCCGGAACGTATGGCCTCAGAATTGCCGGAGCGATCAAGGATAGGTATGATTACTTCGTGAAAGAAGGTCCACAAGAATTCTTCAAAAACCGAATGATGAAGTACAAGAGCACTGTTTATAGAGCGAATCTGCAGCAAACACGGTGCATAGTAGTTTATCAAGCAGGGACTAACACGGTGCATAGTAGTTTATGGGTTTCTTACAAACACCCGTGATTGACTTGGTCAGTCGTTTATCAGTGGTAGGAAAGCCCACTATGTACACGCTGTTAAATATCGGTTGGGTTTGCCTTCCCCGTGGCTCTTCACGTGCCTTCAGTGTGAAGCTAAGTTCTACCAATAGTCAAACATTGCTTTAAGATGCTCATTTATACAAAAACGTTTATAAAGATTACATTAACATGGCGTATTATACTCTCGATATCAACGAAGAAAACTTTGGATATTGGTGAGGTCAAGCTATAAGTAAAGCATAGCGGCATGCATGGAGTCCAAGTATTTCAACCATGACGCATGATCAAAACGTGGCGCAGGATAAGTCATCGTCTTCTTCGCCGGCCTTCTCTAAACGCAACAGCACAGAAAGAGACTCTTATGAAACGCCCTGTAATTCATACAGATGACCATACTGCCAGAAATAAATCGCATGAACGAGGAGAATCAGAAAGGCAAAGCGGCTTCTGTCAGGCAAAGCGACTTCTGTCTGTGCACAGATTGTCTTCCGAGCGCTATAGCCTGTACCAGCTAACACTCGAATTTCGTCTTCCATCTGTAAGCATGGCTTGTTCTGTTACAACGTTTTGATTTAGTTCTGCTAGGGTTATAATTTCTTGTTTTAAATTTATTCGCTTAACTAATACTTGTTTTCATGCTTCTATCCGCAGGTAAGTAGACTGTTATGCCCTCAGAATGCCTTTGGCGCCGACGGAAAGGGAACTCCGTCCCTCCAGACAGGTAATGGGTTTAACCTTTTTAAATTTTTGCAGTTCCTTCGAATTGTTCTTTACATCTATATTTCGGCACTGAGTTATCCCAATATTTGTGTGTAGGCTAGTCTGGAACTAACAGGCTTGGATTGTTTCTTCTGACTCCAACATTCCAGAATCAAGCTGAACCAGAATTTGCTTGTGGGTGAATGAAATGATACGGAAACCTTCCTTAGGCATGGCCTGCCCCCTGAATGAAATGGTAAATCGGATGATTTTTTTTTTTTTTTTTCATTTTACCGAAAGCCATGTGGTTGTCATTAAGTGTGAGTAAAATCCTTGTTGCCGAAGGGCGTGATGTGTTTCTTTTGGAACGATTCTCCAGATAGTTCTTTGGAAATTGACACGAACCGAGGCTTGATTATCCGTTCGGTTGTTTACTCTGTTATAGCAGAGGAACTCTCGGAAGCGACAACACGAGAATCATTAGCGGCCACAGGAGAAACAGCAGGTGCAGCAGTAAAATGAGCAGCACTGATCCCTGCAAAAGGAAAGACGAGCCGTTCACCAGGTAAGTTTCATAAGTCTAAATCCTATTTCTTGCTTGTGATATTTGAATTTAAGCCGGGCGTCACCTAATTTTGAAAGATGAATGTTAAATGTGTTGAAGTATATTAAAAAATTATGGTTGATTTTAAAATCTAATTTATCTCACAGAATATAAAACATCATTTCAAATAGAGATATCAAAATAAATGCATAGGAAAATATTACCTGACGAAGATTTTGATGATGTCACAAATGAATTGAACTCAAATTTCCAGTACCTCTCCATTTTTATGGACTCCGACCTATTATAGGTTCTTTTCTATCCCTGCAAATGATCTTGCTATGATATCAAGAAGATAAAAATTGAAAAACAAAATAGGGTGCACCCAAAAAAGAAAACACAGAAATATACAATCTAATAATGATTGAACAGATAAAACGGAAACGGAGCAATACAAACACAGAAATATACAAGCTAATCATGGTTGAACAGGCTAAGATGAAACCATCGAACCTCGGATACCTTCCTTTTTGCATAGAGTCAATAGGCACCTGGGAATGAGTCAGAAAAATAAGTTTGGCAGAGTACCTAGGATACCTTGTCTCCAGCAGAACCTGCGATTCATAGAAAGAATAGGACTTCTGCCACAGATAAATGTAGCATAACGTTTTATGTCCCATATTCAGATGTGCAATTAGATGAACAAAGCTCTGACAACTGTAATTTGTGCAGGTACCTCATCAGAGAATGAGGAGAGGAGCCGGCGGGAATCAAAGGCCAGATGGAATCCGAAACCAGTACAGATCCAGATCTTGCAGTTGGTATTTAACTCGGGTGACAAACCGTACCAGATATGAAATAGAGAGAATCAGAGCTCAGCTGCAAGGGTTCGGCGGCAACGCCATCTTCACTATGGAGAGACCTCTAAATCTGGCTCAGAAAAGAAGCAGAGCAGTGAAAGGATGGAAAGTATGAATTTCGCATTCAGGCCAGAGCACAAAGATGGAGCGATTTAAATGCTTGAGCGGGATTTAAATGCTTGAGCGGAATGAAGAGAGGACAGGAGATTGACACCTACACCACATATCCGTTGAATGGCAACATATAAGGGATAACATCTGTCCCCAACGTAACCTAGGCGATCCTTAATGTTACCCAATTAAGCCAATTAACATTAAATGTTAACGAACTAATGCTATCGTAAAGATAGCATTACTTCACTGACGCGAACTTGTACCAATTAGCGAAATGATTTCCGAAAATTTGCCTAAGTTTTGAGATCGTATACCTCGTAATGAGGCCAAATAAGACGATCTTTCCTGCCATTGGATGCGTGTATCGGCAAATATAAAATTTAATAAAATTCACTGGCAAACTTTGGTTTAAACTGAAATATATTTATGGATTTCTGCATCGAACTAATGCTATCGGTTAAAACCGATTACTATAGTCCCTGCCAGCCCGAAGGGCAGGGACTAAAAAATAATGTTTTGTTGTCATAATTACTTTTGAGGAATCTACGAGACATGGTACATGGGCTTGAAAATATCCACCCTAAAAGATAATTTAATAAATATGCAAATACATGAGAACAGTGGCATTTCCAGAAAGGATAGTGCAATTGATGTATGGGTTTGATGCTTTTAGCCAAGGTAATATTACTTTTTCCTTTAACAATAATTGATAGACTTATATGGACTTAAAAAAATTGCAGCAAAGCTGCAGAGAGGGTATAGCCAAAAATATTTAGAGATGTCTAATTATAACAAATTTGTATGTTATTTATTTTATGGTAAAGGTTAGTTTTGATAATAATTAAGCAAAAATAAACTAATACTTTTAAGAGATATTTATTCTATAAAGTAAAACAAATAATTTGAAATTTTTACAAAACATGAAATTTAATAAAAGCCATGTGTTGTTATTTCTAGTGTTATGTTTTAAATTAGTTGTTTATTTTATATTATATTATTAAATTAGTGTTCTTTTTCTTGTTCTTCAGCTTTTCAGAGTTGAAATCACATATTAGACTTAGACCTAGTTTGATGTCTTTAAATGATCTCCTTTGTTCATGTTAATCACCATAGTTCACAACATATTACACTCTACTTCCATGAGTACCATTTCACACTTATATTACACTACTTCCATGAGTACCATTTCACACTTATATTGTATACATGTGCTCATAATTATTGCAACTTAAGTTACTACATTCTATTATGTGAAGTTTGATTCTTTGTTGGCTTGGATGACTTCTTCATGGTTATTTAAAGTCTTCCTTGTTAAAAATAGCAAGAAGAAATGCTAAAATTCGCATTTCTATAGATAGCATTTCAAGATATATTCCAATTTTAATTTGTCTTTGAATTAAAATTTGAATTTAGTCTCACGAACTGTTTGAAAAATAATTAATTAGTTCATCTTGAGTTAATTAGTTGAAGAAATTCAAACATGAAGTCTTTGTGGAGACATGCAATAGTTATCCCTTTGATTGAGGAAGTTATCCCTTAATTAAGGAGATAATGATGAGTTGTATTTGAGTTGTAGTTAGTTAGCTCAGTTAACTAAGTTAAGTCCAGTTAGATTAGTTCCAAACAGTTTGTGGAACTGATTGTGAGTTCAGTCAATTATTGCATGCATGCATGCAACTAGTGTACTCCAGATAACTGAATATTCTCTCATAAATAACTCATGCATGTCAGTTTAGACAAAGACCCATTTGAGATTAAAGACATGGACATTGTACTATTAGTTGGAGGAATTTTCCTATAAAGGAAACTCATCCATGCAGAAGGAACAAGGTTCCTTGAGGATTGCGCAATTCTGACAGTGCGTTGGAGCAGTGCGTGAGATCAATGATACACTAGGTAACAACTAGATGGGAAAAATGCGCAAGGAAATAGGAAGCTTGAATGGAAAAGGAGAAGGCTTGTGAGAAGCTTTGATTGCCTGTGAGCATCCAGGAGGATTGTACTAAGAGCTGGCTAGCTATGAGAGCTAAAGCTTTGTGTAATCTTGATATATTTCCACCTTGTATGATAATACAGATAGCAGGGTTTTTAGTTGAGGCTTTCCCCAGAGTATTCTTCTGTGTTTCATGTGTGATTGTTTCTTCTTCTTTGTTATATGTGTTCTATTTGATCTTGCTCAAAATCGATTAAGCTTCCGCAAGTTTGATTGTAGAAGTAGATTAAGTATTTTGCTTTAGCACATTGCATAATTAGTTTAATCTACAGTGAGAATTTCCACATGGTATCAAAGCAAAGGTGATCAGAGATGTGAACAACATATTGAGAAGGGAAAAGTTTGAAGGTTGAAGTTCTTGATTACAGGTACAAAATCAATTTCTTATCACACCTCAAACTTCACCAATGGCGTTCAATGGCTTGAGACCAGAGTATGCCCTGGATGGCAGCTCAAATTACATAGCATGGAAGGATCGCATGGAAGCGGTATTAGAAGACAATGGTTTGAAGGATTTCATTGTTCAATAAATCCCCAAGCCAGCAACAACTAATGCCTAAGAATTGGTGGAATGGAAGAAGTGTGTGGTGAGGGCGAGACGGATCATCTTGAAGGGAGTTTGAGACCATATTGTCTCAAGTCTCCATGGGAAGGAGACTCTGTTTTCAATGTGGAAGACATTGAAGTACCTATATCAGAACAGTAGCGACCAGAGGAAGCTGGCGCTCAAGGACAAGCTTCGGAAAATCAAGTGTGAAAAGGGCGATACTATTTCTACATATTTGAACAAGCTCACCACCTGCAGAGATGAGCTTGGAAGTGTAGGAATAATGACAGCCGATGATGATATGGTGAGTCTTGCTCTCCTCGGTCTTCCTAAGAGCTAGCATAGCTACTAGGACTCAGTGAATGGAAGGGAGAAACGGCCGGATTGGGAACGACTATGGTTGGATCTCATGCAGGAGGAGATCAGGAGGAGCACACAAGATGGTTCTTCATCCAAGGAGGATGAAGAAAATCTGGGCTTAGTGAGTAAGGCAAGGAAAGGGAAGGAGAAGATTCTCATCCCAAATGGAATTCTTCTCATGGAGGGAAAAAGGGTGACAAATCTAAAGTGAGATGCTTTAATTGTCACAAGATGGGTCACTATGAGAGTAATTTCCGATCGAAGAAGTCCAATAAGGGATCCTTGGAAGGATCTAAAGGTGAAGCATTGGCCTCTCAGTTCGAGATGGACTTCACCCTCATCGCATGCATGGTTTCATCGATGATGGGTTGTGGCTGGTTTCTTGACAATGTAGCCTCATTCCACATGACCGGCAATATAAGTTTATTCAATACCTTGGAGGAGAAAGACCTCAAGATACTCATAGAGATGGGTGACAATGAAAGGTATAGTATTTCAGGAGTGGGCAAGGTTGCTTTTCAGAGGGAGCATGGAGCTTCTATCACCTTGACAGATGTGAAGTATGTGCCTGGACTGAAAAAGAACTTGGTATTGATCGCGATGTTGGAGGACAAAGGCTATGATGTTGTCTTCAGTAAGGGAAAGGTTTTCCTTAGACACATCACCATGGGACAAGTGAAATAGATCGGTTCACGGGTACAGAACCTGTATGCTCTTGAGGTTCAAGATGCATGCAAAGCCTTGAGGAGTAAGGTCAATATTAGAGACTTGGTGGCTGAGAGGGAGAGTAATTTACCTCTCAACATGCAATCCCAGAAGAAGTCTCAGACAATTGGAGATGTTGAGAGGAGACCGAGTGGAGGCATCCACTCATGCAGAGACCTCCGGTAGGGGGAAATTTCGAGCCAAGTCAACAGAGGGATAACATGCAGCCATACCTCTAGGTGTGAGGTGGGGCAATGTGAAGTGATAGTTCCAGGAAGGCTGAAATAGGGGCAGGATCCTTGAGGTACCCAGTCTCTTTGATTAGACCTTGCTACGGGAGGAGTAACAGGATTGGCTAAGTGGGTAGAGACAGATGTGGATGGAGCGACAGATGGAGCTTCAACATCAAAAGGTGTTTCTAGCCCAATAGGGAGGTCAGTTGGGAGATCAATTACTTACTTCTCAGTAATTGAGTTGTAGTGCAACATTGGGCAGCACGATGCAACATGATGAGAGGAGGTGCAATGCAGATGCAGTGCTGGGAGATAGGACCAGCAGCAACACGGATGCAGCAGGAGGAATCAGTGTGATTGATGTAGTCAGAGATCAAAGTGACAGAGGCTAGAGCAGTCAGATACTGAAGAGCACAGAGGTGTAGAGTTTTCAGTCGACAGAGGCAATAACAGTCAGAGACTTTGATGACAGAGGCATCATTTTGATTTAGGTTGGATATTAATTTTTGTTTCTAGAGTCGTTGGAGAAACAACACTTGAGATAAGTGTTGCATGCAGAACATTCCAAAGGTTTAGGATCAGGATTGAGTTGAATTCCTTTCTTGTTGAGAGAGAGTGTTGAAAATAGCAACAAGAAATGCTAAAAATAGCATTGCTATAAATAGCATTTCAGGATATATTCCAATTTTAATTTGTCCTTGAATTAAAATTGAGAATTAAAATTTGAATTTAGTCTCACTAGTTGTTTGAAAAACAATTAATTAATTCATCTTGAGTTAATTAGTTGAAGAAATTCAAATATGAAGTCTTTGTGAAGACATGCAACAATTATCCCTTTGATTGAGGAAGTTATCCCTTAATTAAGGAGATAAGGATGAGTTGTATTTGATTGTAATTAGTTAGCCCAGTTAACTAAGTTAAGTCCAGTTAGATTAGTTCCAAACACTTTGTGGAACTGATTGTGAGTTCAGTCAGTTAATGCATACATGCATGCAACTAGTGTACTCCAGATAACTGAATATTCTCTCATAAATAACTCATCCATGTCAGTTTAGACAAAGACCCAGTTGAGATTAAAGACAGGGACATTGTACTATCAGTTGGAGGAATTTTCCTATAAAGAAAACTCATCCATGCAGAAGTAACAAGGTTCCTTGAGGATTGCGCAATTCTGACAGTGTGTTGGAGCAGTGTGTGAGATCAGTGTTACACTGGGTAACAACTGGATCACCCAAGGAAAATTGCACAAGGAAATAGGAGGCTTGGAGGGCAGAGGAGAAGGCTTGTGAGAAGCTTTGATTGCCTGTGAGCATCTAGGAGGATTGTATTGAGCGTTGGCTAGCTATGAGAGTTAAAGCTTTGTATAATCTTGATATATTTCCACCTTGTACGATAATACAGATAGTGGGGTTTTTAGCTGAAGCTTTCCTCAGAGTATTCTTATGTGTTTCATGTGTGATTGTTTCTTCTTCTCTGTTATATGTGTTCTATTTGATCTTGCTCAAAATCGATTAAGGTTCAGCAAGTTTGATTATAGAAGTAGATTAAGTATTTTGCTTTAGTACATTGCATAATTAGTTTAATCTACAGTGAGAATTTCTACATTCCTAATATCCCTTAGCTCTTGATAATCCATTACGAGGTGAAAAAGAGAAATAATGCACCTAATTGAACACCATAAAAGTAAAAAATTTCCATACTAAAGAGAACCGAGAAGCATTCTCTAGAGCTCCAAAGAACATAACTCCACTTGGAAATATAGCAACAAAACTAGCTAGAAGATGTAAGGAAAATACCACTAAGCAAAACCATAAAACTAGAAATGAACCCACACCTTCCCAAAACTAGAAACAATTCTCAAATGCATCATTATGACATATCAAAGTAGGAAAGCATGGAATCCAAAGTGAAACTGCACCAATAAAACTTCCCATAGAAAAACCAAACTCAACAACTAAGAGCCCTCCAAAGCTAGATTCTAGAGGAGGAGGCTCGCTATAAATCTTAAGCCATAAACTAAGCACCAACGTATATCTTGCTAGGGTACCTGTGAACTAGTTCTTCTCCCTCCACAATGCTATCTAGTTAATCCCATTGTGACTAACAACAACACTGCTCCCAAATGCATAAACATGTGACTACATAATTGAGTGTGTGTGGTAGTGAATCCCTTGTCTCATCTCACAGCCACTCTTGCAATACAATATGATGATAGTATAATGAGTCATGTGATTCTTGAACTTTTCAACACATGGCTTAAATCTTACATTGATATTATGGAATGGGTAGACTGATTTGTTTTCCATTAATACTAATCACACCCCAACTCTTTAATATGGTGGATTTATGAGTAAAATGATCTACAACTTAATTGTTCTTCTTAAGTGTATGAAAGAAGTTGATACTAAAAAAATTAAGAACCTCTTTTTTAGCCCTTAAGTCTAAGTATATCAACATCAACATTCTTCAAAACCATTTTGTTAATGATGAGATTTCAAGTCTTTATGATGATCAAAGAATGAATATTAGCTTCAATTGCTAACTTTAACCATTACATTAATGCATAAGTTTCTACTAAATTATTAAATACAATACTTAAATTACAAACATATTTTAAAATTATTATTTCTTTAAAACTTAATAGCATTCCTTACACTTACCACCTTAGTAGCTACATTAATATTATTATGCATATATCATAATGTGATTATTAAAATGATCTATAATCACACAAATAAAATAATATCATTTAAAACCATAAAAAATTAAATTAATGTCTAGTCATAAAAATAAAGTAAGGTCATTTAAAAACGTACAAACCATAATCCAAGTCCTCTTGTCTTAGCTCCTTGAAAGTGTTACAATAAGAACGTTCACCTAACCACACCATTAATGAAATCTGTATACCACTCTGCAAATCAATATTGCACAAATCAGTAAATATTTAACCTTAATAAGCATTTTGATTAACTATCATAAAAATTCATTAGTCCATACAACAAATTTATCTTTCACATGATTAAAATATTTTCAAAATTATATATTAAAAAATAAAACAATTTAAATGACATTGACATTGGCATTTGGAATTATTTTAAGAATAACAAAAATAATATTTTAATTTCAAAATAACTTTCGACGAAGCTATAAACAATAATGTCTGTAAATGTATGCTTTTTAAAGTAATTATGTCATAAGGTGTTTTTTATGAATTTTTTTCACAGGTCACCTATGTTATTGTGTATGGTTGATTTCAGTGTTATACAATAGAAATAATTTTTGTTATTAAATTGATTCGATTGATATTAATCAAGTTTGTGTTTTGAATAAATTCTCTCTAAATTTTGTTCGGAAAAAGCAATCAAAGAAAACAATAAAATCAAAATAAAATTTGCAAAACACTTGGACACCAAAGACATGACAGAAAAATCAAGCTTCTAACGAGATGGCTCGAAGCCCAAACCCATATTTCCAATCTCGACTTCAAGAAGATCTGGAAAGGTCTCTTCTACTGCATCTGACACACCAACAAGTACCAAGTACAAGGGACAATCAACTCTTCCCATCTTCGCTGTGGGCACTGTAGGCAAAGTTCAGTCTTTTGCCCTGTTTTTTTTCGAAAGTTCCACACTCATGTCTCTGAGCAAAATTCTCAGAAGTATGGTCAAAACTCTAAATAACACGCTGGACTTTTAACTTCCGACAAAGTTCCTGTTAAATATGAGAACAGTTTTTTATGTCAGAGGTCACTCTGAATTTCCCCTGTTCCGCGCAAATGCAAGCAATCCCCATCAAAATTTATAATGCTGATGCTGCTGCTGGGAATTTTATTGGTTATATTCATTATCCCCATCTGTGGATCAAAGATGGACACAACCACGTCTATTTAATTTTATTGAATCAAACTGTTTTTATCTGCAAATATTAGTTCAGGGTGTCATCTCAAAACTATCAAAACGATTATTTTTCAGAAGATAGTGTAAGTTTGAGAATCATAAAGTACTGGCGTGAGTGGTAGAGTAGTGACAATATTTGCAGGTCACACACCAAAAATTGGAGCAGAACACTGGTATCCCACTTACTAGTGTGGAAGCAAGTTCTCAGCCATGTGAGTCCCACTTAAAATTTTATAGGGAAATGATAAGGACTCCGTTACCCACCATCCGAAATGCTTAAATGTATAAGAGTTAAACGGAGGTTTGATTCCAAAAAGTATTGTAAATTTACATGGAAAAATTGTTTGGGAAATTGTAAAATTGTAAATTTGCATGGAAAAATTGTTTGGGAAATTGTAAAATTATAGAAAATTTTGACACGAAACTAATAGAAATTGCAATATTAACCCACTAGGAAGTTGAGTTATGAAGAAATCAAACAATAGTATGTCGAAAGTACCAAATTATTTTATAGGAGAAAAGTATTGGAATATGAATTTGGTTGTATTTTAAGTATTGGAATGTTACCTGTAAAACTGGAAGTGGAGAGTTGAGTTGTTGAGCGTCCAAGTTTTCTCATAGATTCCACTTAGACACGGTCAATCCGCAAGAGAAGAGCACCATTGCACTAGAGCCAAATGTGCAGAACTCGAAGACACCTTTTTTGCGACGTTGCGATTCACCAGTTTATAAATTATTTTTCGGTTTGCAGTTGGGGACCCTTGTAAGACATAGTGATGAGGTAGGTATATGAAAAGCAGAGTGTTTTATGCCTTACCAATTAAAAATAAAATATACATCAAGTGTATAACATGCAAACAAGAATAATGCAGGGCAGGAAAGTAGAGATATAACAGTACACAGCGAATTAAAAATAAAATATACATCAAGTGTATAACATGCAAACAGGAATAATGGAGGGCAAGAAAGTAGAGATATAACAGTACACGGTAGATGCTATTGGACTAATACACAACAACAAAGTGAATATAACAGTTGACAACATTGTAGAATAAATAAGCAGAACGTAGATAGACCTGAAAATGAACTTCAGCCTGCTAAAATTTGCATCCCAAATATGCAACACACCAAACAGAGACTCCAACACTAAGTATAAACAAAAGCAATAACTACATTGAAGCTAGTAAGAACTTTCAAGACCTTATCTAACTAAGAATGGTCGTTGGGGTCAACCCTATAAGACCAGCTTTCCAGAACCCACTGTTCCAGGAGGTTACTGTCATTAACACTGGACAAGTATAAGATACCAATGAACATAAAATTCCCCCTAAAAATAAACATCAAGAGCTGCAAAAGCCATCCAACTGACACTCACAGCCTGGGGTGAATGTATTCGTGAGAACAAGGGCTGTAATTTAGCAGCATTTGCAACGAAGAGACACGAGTTCAAATCCCAGTAAGCAGTTACAATGAAAACCACAATCAAAATCAAGTAGCAAATGAACCTAGGAGATATCAGCTTAGGATTGCATAGTCGACAAAGCTGCAAGAACTATTTGACCTATTGTAGTTGGCTTGGTAATTCCTAGCCATGATTTTGGAACCCAAGTAAAGGGGCATTCCAACTCTTCTGCAGTCCCACTTGCCATTTCAGCCTAGCTACTTCATGTCAGTTAAACCCTCGAGTGGACAATAAGCCCAACAACTATCAGTAATAATCCCGACCAGTCAAACCCAACAAAAGAAAAGCTTTTTGCAGGCTAACGATGAAAAATTCAACTTAGCCATTAGTTCTAAATCCCAAACTTACTGTTGAACTAGACCCCAACAAAAACACCCAAACTGAATTTTTTTTTGAAAAAGGCAAACTTAAGGCTCCGTGTACAATGCATCACAATATAAATATGCATAAAACGCTAATTGGCCATAATGCTTGCGTTTTTACAGTAACACGCTCATAAAACGAACCAATAAAGATAGTTTCTGCGAGCTTCTGCGTGTTTAGACTGGATAATCCACTCGCAAACTATTGCAGAATTGAACATAGGGCAACTCTTCAAAGTTGCGGAAAGAACACGACGCTGACCAGGAGGTGACCGCGAGTGAGTCACCATACATGAATTTTGTAAATTTGCAATGAACATGTAAGACGTAGATTACAATTTGCAAATTGTAAGTCTCGTCGGATTAAATTTGAGCGGCGGATTGTAGCTAGATAATTAATGGTAAGGACTAGGTAGTAGGTAGTGGGACAGTGAAGCGTTTAAGTTTAAACTGCGTTGTGTACTACCGCACCCTGTTGGTCCCAGCCAAATAAGGTATTATAAATTTCTACGTTTCACTTGTTGAAATAGACGTCGTTTTGATGGTTTGCAGGGGTATATCACACGTTGGATTTGACGTGGAAATTTTTTCAACTCCTGTCAAATACGTTCTTCAACCAAAAATACATCCCGTGGGATGTCAAATTCCAGGACTGGTGCAAATAATGACCAAAGCGTGCCATCTTAAGATAATAATTCTCAAGATTTCATGGGGTTTGGCGATTTTGTTAGGAAGAATATGTTGCACTTGGTGCCATTCTCTGAAGCTATGAATTCCTCATATGCAAGTTCAATATTTAGGAATGTGAATGGATTCTACACCACCCTAATAGAAAGTCTAAAAACTTTAGAACCACTAATCTCTCCCCACAATATACCAGGCCTAGAAACTTGAGAACAACCTATCTCTCCCCACAATTTCATGTCGATGGATTGACTTCAATAAAGTGTTTCCTATTAAGGTCCCTATGCAGGGAAATCATCCAATTGGTGCAGAAATAACAGCTTCTAGTGGGAAATAGATGGCTTATCAATACATGGATGAGAGCATATGTACCAAAATGTGGAATTACAGGCCTAAACAAATACCCTAATGTATTAGAGAATGTTTCAATGTCAGTGAAGGGTAACAATGCAGGGACATGATAAGAAGCATATCAAGGTGTTGGAGGCCATTAAATTGGAAGAAGAGAGCAAGATGTTGATAGAAACCAGAAACATTTCAAAATGACATGGAATCCAATTTTTCCTATCAAACCAAAATATGATTCCAAAAAATCTACGATTAGATGCTTTTAGCTAATATGCATTATAAATAATTATACCAAATTATAATTTAGAAATAAAAGACTAATTATATACATTATTTTACTTATTCATAATGATAATTAAATTATCCTATAATAAAATAAGTTATAAATTAATTATTATTTTATAATTATAAATATAAAATATAAAATTAAAACTAAATAATTTTTACCCGAAAATTAAAGAAATGATAATTTTTGAAAAGAGATTACACATGAAAAACCAATATTAAAAGTTTAGATACATAATGAATTAATTGGATATAGAAGGCGAAAAAACCCAGTACTTAAAAGGAAATTAAACATGGTAGGGTTGGCTCTTCAACTTTAGCCAAACAAGCTGAGAAGACAAAACACCATATTTCTATTGAGGATTCTCAAATTATTACTAAGGTTGATCATTTCCATCACTGTAAGTTGAGAGAGGCAATCGAAATTAAAAAAATGTCTAATACTCTAAATAAGGATAATGGTTAGAAAATTAATAGTTGTTAGATCCATCCCTTTATTCCTAAATATTATCCTTTATAATTGTCTCCCTCCCTTCTTAGGACAATTCCTCTTCTTTTAAACTTTTTATTTTTCCCTTCTATTGTTTTCTTAACCTTAGATATTTTTGTTTATAATAAATTAATTTATTTGGTCTCTTTCTATTATAACCATTTTATGTCTCTTTTAGTTTATGTGTTAAATCTATTTTTATCTTTGTTTTTTATTTTTTATTAATTGTTCTTATTATTAAAATTCATTTGGTTCCCTTCTCTCCCGTAGAATTTGATTATCTTTCCATCTTTTTAGATGTATATTTATTATTTCTTAAATCTTATATATTTTTATTTTAGTTTTTAGTTATTTATTTATTCATTGCATTTTTAATTTTTTATTATTATATTTATTTCTTAATATTATTAGTTCTAAAGAAGAAAGACATTAAAATTAAAGGAATTAGAAAGATATTTAATTGTAATTTAAGTTTATTCTGGACAATTTATGCATCTCAAACAAAAATAATAATATTTATATATAAATGATTATTTTTTTAGTTATATTGACTTATTGTGTTGTACAATATATTTTTTGGAATTGATTGGATAAATAAAATTAAAGGAATTAGAAAGACATTTAATTGTAATTTAGGTTTATTATTCACAATTTTCCTTGATAAAAAAATTAGATTAACTAGATCATGAATACATTGTAGTTAAGGGTAGTAATCATTATTGTTTCTTCTGATTGTTTTTATATATTTGTAAATGTGCTTGCTTTTTGTGTAGGAGGTTATGAACTCTTTTCATAGTAACTAGCAGATCTATCTTACTTCAAGATCTACCACCTTGAGATCTACCAAGCATCAAGAGGGATCAAATCTCTTTTCACTCATTAAGATGGATCTAGGTCTATATATAAAAGTATTATCACTTTTCATTTATTAAAACCTGATCTACCAAGCATCAAGAGGGATCAAATCTCTTTTCACTCATTAAGATGTATCTAGGTCTATATATAAAAGTATTATCACTTTTCATTTTATTAAAACTTTAGATATATCTCATATGAATTCATTGTACTTTCTCTTCACCCTCCTACCCTTTCACTTTGTTTTTGGTGAAGTTGCATTTAAGTAGCTCTCACGATTGCAAGTCTCTATGCTATGCTTTCTATAGAAGGTACCCAGATTTTGGAAAATCGTGCTCTTTTGCAAGAGCTTCAAATGTGATAAGAGACCCATCATCATCAGATAAGTAGTAAGGGAGATTCTCTATAAGATAGTTAGCTATAGGAATAGAAAGAATAGTATTGGAAGTAACAAGAGGAGTTTCCTTGTCTAGCAAGGGAGCTTCTCTACAAGATAGTTAGGTACAGGAATAGAAAGAATAATATTGGAAGTAACAAGAGGAGTTTCCTTGTCTAGATCAACAATAGAGACAAACACATTAATAGAGACAAACACATCAATCCCTAGAAGATCATATCTCCCCCTTAGGTTCGAAGGTATCTCCTTGAGAACATTCAAATTAGTCATTCTATTTATAGGATAGATCTTGGGGAGTTGATCTAGAACCCATGATAAAGAAAACCAAATCTCACAAAATGTTATTCTTTCTATTGAAAGGTACCTAGATTTTGGAAAATCTTGCTCTTTTGCAAGAGCTTCAAATGTGATAAGAGACCCACCATCATCAGATAAGTAGCAAGGGAGCTTCCCTATAAGATATTTAGCTACAAGAATAGAAAGAATAGTATTGGAAGTAACAAGAGGAGTTTCCTTGTCTATCAAGGGAGCTTCTCTACAGGATAGTTAGGTATAAGAATAGAAAGAATAGTATTGGAAGTAACAAGAGGAGTTTCCTTGTCTAGATCAATAGTAGAGACAACCACATCAATCCCTAGAACGTCATATCTCCCCCTTGGGTCCGAAGGTATCTCCTTGAGAACATCCAAATTAGTCATTCTATTTATAGGATAGAGCTTGGGGAGTTGATCTAGAAACCATGATAAAGAAAGCCAAATCTCACGAACAACTAACAATCCCCATAGCCACATTGCATCATTATTGGGATGGCAAATCCACCACATGAGGAAGAAACAAAGTGCTACAAGACGGATTAGCATCGATAATCCACAAACAAAAGAAGGAAAATCATGGAGTTGTAGAATATTGACAAAATAATGTTGGACTATAAATTGAAATACCTCTGGAGAATATTCATAGATAAATTTGATCTAGAACCATTACAATATGAGGGTCAATGGTTTTTTTTGGTTGAGGCAATGAAAAACAAAGGTCCGACATGTGATGCAATTGTCAATGAAAATAAACTCTTCCATTGAGCACTTGGGAAGGAAGTTGCACATGCCTATGTTTTGAGTAGATTATTTGATTGTATTACATTTAACATTAACATTTTTTTTTCACTCAAATTGGGCTATAGTTAGATCACATAACATATCACATCTTTTTTCATCTATGCTCTTCTTCCATATGTGCTACCAACTTACGACGTTTTCATTTCGTCATCAAAAATGCATTGATTTTGCATTATTTGGTTGTGTTTTTGCAAATTTAACCAAAGTTTCAGGAAAATGCTTAATATTTGTATTTTCCTGTAAATTCAAAAATGATTTTCTAATTTTCTGGAAACCTTGTTTATAATTTTCAATTGGCCGAGGGAGCTCTTATGAGGCTTAATTCCCCTGGTGGAGAGAATTTTATTTTCAATATTTGTCAATGCGAACAATTCATTTTAAAATAAGAAAAACAAACTAAATTTGTGAATGACTATTCCATTGGTGAGTGCTCTGGCACTGACACTAAAACTGAAACTTATGCTACTACTTTGCCCAATGATGCCAAAACTAATGTCATTGTAGGTCTTTTAGGTAGGCGGGGGAGGGGATGAACAAATTTGTAATAATGTATTTAAACACTTTTAAATATTTTTTCAAACTACCATGTGTTTAGCTGTCATACACAATGGTTCATTATGATACCTCTTGTGTTGAGGTTTCCATCTGAGCAAATATCTGCACACCACTCATTCATTTCGTTCTTGGGTGTATTCAACTTTTATACAGTTTGGCTTCGAATCAAGGTAGAGTAGATTAGATTAGTCTACATGACCATCCAAGCAACAAACCAACAAACAATATGGGGTCAATATGGACATGTATCATCTAAGAAAAAACATATTTAGAAGATACCTCTCTATGCATTTCACTATTTAAAACTTTGTAGGGGAATATATGTTTTGATGTGTAGAGTTTGATTGGAAGTACGAGCTCTTTAGATTTGCTTTCGTGCAAGCAATCTCATCATTTTTATGGACAAACCCCTAATGTGCTCTTAGTTATAAATAAGGTCATGAAGATGATGAGGGATCTCGTTAAATAATATTGTGGGTTGTTGCTTGGGTTGTGTTTTGTAGAATTAGTCCATGTTCGATTCTTGGCTGCATTTCCCGTGTTTTGCTACGATGGCTCAATTTGGTGATGGAAAACGATCACATGAAGTACTAATTGAGTGCCAAACCAAAAAGACCGTCAATCTATCCCTTATTATCAACATTGATAGGGAGGTGGTTGTGGAAGTGAAGCATTTTCTATGGAAATTCAGGGGCAACAACATCATCTATGTACTGAAGGAGATGACTTACAAGGTACTGCAGGAATATGATTTCCCCATTAGACTTATTCCCACCAACGTGAAGAGATAGACACTGGATACCTTTGATGGAGCTTCACAGTGTATTTGAGTTCAACCTGCAGTTTCATGATCGATTCCTACAAACTGGCATACAAAAACAAAATGACGGGGAAGATCATCACTAATACCCTCAAGGATTTAAGTGGTGTGCGTGTCAAGGTGTGGATCTTCTCTTTCAACATCACTAAAGTTATTCAGACGGGTATGAGGTTGAAGTAATATGTGGGATCAATTGGAAAACCTTTCCTTGTAAGTCATTTCTATAAATGTGAAGACCGTGGCTCTGGTTTTGACATCTCTTAGCTTCTACAATCTGTCAAGGGTTTCACATTATGCTTCTATGAGGAACATAACCCACCATCTCTGCTACATTAGATAAATTTCCCCTTCTTGTTGATGGGCTATGTCATTCACCACAAATGTATGCACTTCATTATTGACCTCAGTCCAACTACTTCCTGGTTCTTTTTTTAGTCCCCTCTTTCATCAATTTTCTTACCCTTGCAACATCATCCCAACAACCATTTTCAACATACATGTGCGCAAGAAGTAGGTAGGGTCCAACATTTTGTGGTTCTAACTCAAAAAGGAAGTAAGCATCTTGTTCTACTAATTTTTGATTACCACGAATCCTTTAAGCACCAAGAAACACACTTCAGATAGTTGCATCAGGTTCACCTGGCATGTTGTCAATATAATCTTATGCGTCATACAAATGGCCAACACTTCCAAGAATATCAATCATGCGGGCATAGTGATCCACATATGGTACAATCCCATAATCTCACACCATATAATGGAAATAATGCCAACCTTCATCTACAAGACCAACATCGTTGCACACAGTTAAAACATATAAATGATATATGTGTATTTTTCTCTATATTTATGTTTTTTGGAGAATAATGTTATGCCAACGAAATCCTCTTACCACCATTAAATAGAGGCAACTCTAATTTGAGAGGCATTTACCAAAACTTGTATAATATTTATCAGCGTAGGACGGAAAGATTTTCCATGATTGGTTGTTTAATCCTGGACTGAGATATCATGCTTTGTTCTTTTGTTAAGTCCATGATGCAACAAGTTCACTCTTTCATAGACATGAACAATTATTGGTGGATCCATGGTATAAACTCTAGCCTCCCGAGCTTACTTGACATACATGACTATCACTACATGCACTCTGAAAAAGATAAACACCACCGTTCTCCCGCACATACGTAACTATGCATAGAAAGAGGTATGTGTGGGAGAAAAGCACCTTTCACATCTTTGCACATAATTTACTGTGTGGAGGAGAAGACGTGTGGGAGAACAAGCACCTTACTCATCTCATCTCCGCACACAATTTACGAACCTGAATCAATCTCGAATCATTGGGGCCCATAGGTTTGAATGCAAATCTAAACAATCCACGTGTATATTGTTGATACGAAAAGAATGAATGTTGTGGGGACAAAGCGTTATTGGATACGAATGTTGCAGGGCCTGAGATGTAAGCATAAATGTTTCAAAAGACAAGGTTCCAGATCTATAAGAAGTGTTTGTATATCCATAAAAATTCCCTCGATGAAGCATGAGTCCAATAAATTTATGCAGATAAATATCACCACATTGTAACAATTATTTTTTATTCTTAAGGAAAAAATTGCAAAATCCACTTTTTTGTAGAAATATTCTCCTGGATTTCGCTGAAAATTTACAAACAAAAATCATCACAAGGCTACAACATTCAGGCACCTTCCAAATTTGGACCCCAGTCAAAATAAAATTTTCATTAACAGTCTATGCAGTCAAAGTCAAATGCATTTCCATCAGGTAATAGGTTTTAGCAAGATTCCAAGCAGAAGCACCATGTCTGTATTTGAAGGATTCACCGCACTTTTATGCTTTTCTTCGTTATTTTTCATTTTTCCATCTTCTTGCATATAATTTTTTGTTCTCTGTTCCTCCATTTTAGCCTGCCTACCGATGGATGACGGAGGTTGATGCGTAAGCCGAGTCTCTATAGTTCTTTCTTGATGGATAACTATTAAAGCTATTACTTGATGTTTATTATGATTAGCTAATTCCTAAAGCTATTAATTGATTCTATTAATAGCTAGCCCCTATTAATAGCTAATAATTGCACTTTGACCGCGATGTACAAATTTTAAAATCAAATTTCAAAACTGCAATGGGATGACGCCCAACCTTGGAATTGTTATTTTATTTTCAAGGGCATAGAGCCTTGGATGTTGTGACGAGTGTTAGCACTTTCTAGGAAGTTTTTTATCATGCACGTCGCACATGAAAGGATTGACTTTCTCCAAAGCTGCCACTACCAGGCTCAAAGCTATATAAATTTTCATATCTGCTTAACATGTCCATGCATGCCAAAGTCTGCACTACCACAACACTTGTTATTAATTGTTTTGAATCTGATACACCCGAAACACTCAACTTCTTATCTCTAGTTCCCACTACATTCAAGGTGCTACTAGGTGGCCAATATCTTTCAGGCATGACTTCCAAGTGTAGTTGGGTAGAGTGAGACAACGTTACAAGATCATGAACATGACTAGGCATGGAATTCGCATTACAAATATGATCAGTGTCGAAAGGGACATTATATTTTTTTCTAGTGTCCCCATTGACGATAATGCTAGAGCAAGAAGGGCTAACATGTTTCCACATGAGCTTATTTTTCATGAAAGAGTTCCAACTTCTCCACATTCCGCACATAGACCCCATTGCCTTATTTCTGCCTCAACACATGGGCTCCTCTACAATCTGCAAGTAGAAAACCCCTTCTCTCGCTTGCTATCGGTAGTTTACCATTTGTCGTAACCCTTCTTACTATGGTGGCCTATGAAAAATCGATTGCCTTGTTGTACCCATCATTCTATATTGCTTGTAAGGTGATATTATATATTCACTTCCAATGTCCAATTCAATAGCAATTCAATAGCGATAGAACAAATTTAATTTAATAAATATTATAAGTTAAATCAGTGTGATATTCCCACTTAGAATTATTGCTAAGGGAAATATCAATCTTGCCCAATTTTGTCTTATCTCATGTCTTCATTTAGGAGATGTGGGTTCAAAGATCCCAAATGAATTTTGGAATTAAGTGGGTGCCCAAACATTAGGAAAGAAGGGAAATATTGCAGCTTTAGTAGAGCATGGGGGCACCCCATGGAGAATTATGACCCACATGTGGAAGACACTCTCATTGGAGCGAATTTGGTGGGGAAAGTCAAGCTTGTAGGTTTTAAACCCGTACAAAAATTACCTACATACTAATTCTAAGAATAGAAAATAAACAATGCGAGAGCATAACACATAAAACACATATACACAGAGATTTTCCCCTGGATCCCAAAACCGGGACCACCAGCTTGATTTTTCATTATGTTCCTTTCAATGTTACAATACATATATATACATGCCGAAGCATCCAATACCATGGACCGAAAACCTTCGCGTCCAAAACCATGTTTGAAAACC
>APFE031126620.1:0-15101 GCA_000404065.3 Pinus taeda
TGTTTTACTACACCTGTTTACTGTTAATGTGGTTAATAATGTTCTGATGTATTTACTAAAGATAAGCTAACTGAATCATAAGATTGCTGCATATACGCTTGTTTCATTTAACACGGTCGCGTATATACGCGTATATCCTTAACTAAAGTCGCGTATATGAATCTGAGTGTAAAAATGAAAAAGTATCTGATTTGATAATACTGATTCACCCCCCCCTCTCAGTATTATTTCCAACAATTGGTACCAGAGCAGGTCCTTCTGAAGAAGCTTGACCGCTTGAAGGAGATCCGTAGAACAATGGGAAAGAAAGCACGTCAAAAGAAGAAGACAACTCCAAGGAACAATGACAGCCTGTCGGTAAGTGGAAGCAGGTATTCAGATCCTGAATCACCTCAGATTGAAGATGGACAAGCAAATGAAGCATCAGATAAAATCATAGATCAAGAAGATCTACCTAGCAAAAGGGAGAATGCCCTCAAAGAAGAAATTATCAGCTTAAAAGCTCAGTTGGAATGTGCTTTCAGAATTCGTCAAATGCTGCAAGTACTGAATGAAGAACAAGAAAATAAGGTTCTCAAACTAAGGCAACAAGTGGAAGAAGGAAGAAAGTCTGAAGAAACTTTGAAGAAGCAATGTTTGGAAAAGGAAGAACAACATCAGGTTGAGGTAAATATCTTGAAAAGTAAATTAGAATAAAAGGATAAACTATTGCGATTTCAAGATAGTACTAAGATTTTGGATGATATTCTTAGTAGTCAACGGTCTCCTGCTATCAAAATTGGTCTTGGTTTTCATGAGTCGATTGAAGGTGAATCTAGTTCACAAAGTAAGACAAGGGACTCTAATGCAAAATTTGAAATGCTCAACAAGGAGATAGAAAGTCAATCTCATCACCAAGCAAGGAAAGAAGTCCTTCAAAGAAAATCTTTTACTCCTCCTATGAACAATGTTGAATGTTATATTCTTGGACATGTGGCAGCTAGATGTAGAAGAAGAAGGGCTCATGACCATCATGAAAGATCATCACATTCCAGGTACTTTAATGGATATTGCTTTGCTTGCAATATGTTTGGTCACAGAGCTATTGATTGCTATAGAAGAAATATGAGACATGTAAGATGTTATGCATGTTACAAACTTGGACACATAGCAAGGGAATGCAAGAGAAGATTGTGGACATCAAACCAAAAGAAGAAAACATCACCACAGTTGAAAATATGGAAGAAAAAGGAAGTACAACCAGAAAGATGTGGCATAGCAGAGTACACAGACACGACAGATTTAGAGGTAGCTGGAAGTGTGGAACATCAGTGTTCCTAATCTTATACGCGGGTTTCATGAAGACAAGTCGCATATATACGCGAGTTAGATGCCGCAGAATCGCGTATATGATTATCTGAAAGAAAGCAGCAGTACAAAAGTCTGAAATAGTTCAGTCATGATATGAAATGGTTGGCACAAGCTCAGGGGGAGCATACACTTCAAATAATGCATTGTTGGCATTATGGTTAGAAGTTCTTGGTGATGATGCTTATCTTGCTTGACCAAAAGAATGGATTGCAGGTTACAGATTTGGATGCTAGATGCTTATAATGTAGATCATATGGTGTATGATAGCTGCTGATAACTATCATGGTCTTTTTTAGGTCCTTGTTCTTTGAGAGTCTTATGATATACTTTGTTACCCCACTATGCATGGGATGGATAATGTAATGGTTCTTGTTGTTGAATATGTACTTGGTTGTCATATGAGTCAATATTTGTATATTCTCACTTGGTTGAGAAATGGACGAATGTATGAGTCTTTGGTGATAGGAAGGTCATTCATAATAGAGTCATGTTCTTCTTGTAGAACATCTTTTTGCAGATCTTGCCTACAGTCAAGGGGAGCATGGACAGATTGGTACACCTTGGCATATACAAAGGGGGAGCTTAATCAGAAACTTCAGCATGTACTCAGGGGGAGTATGGACAGCAGAAGGTATATCAAAGAAGAGAATATCTTGGTCCGCCCTTTGCCCTTGATGTCAAAGGGGGAGAGTGACTTGGTGTAGTGGTTGCCATCAAGTCCAAAGGGGGGGATTGTTGGCATTATGATTCAGGTGTTTTCCTTGATGGCAACTCACTCAGAGGTTTGATACAGGTGATGGCAACTTAATCAGATGACAGATCAGAATGCATCAAGTCAAGAGAGAGGTATACGCAGGTTGACCGTGACGAAAGTGCGTATATACGCGGGTTATCGGAGAAGAAGGTGCATACGCGTATACACGCAGGTTCACAGAGGGAAAGGCGCGTGCATGTCGAAAACCATGGTTTTGGTCCGTGGTATTTGGTCCATGGTATTTGGTCCAAAGTGACGACCCCAGGTATTGGGTACAAGGTATTGGTTCTACATGGTTTTGGATCATGGTATTGAGAGAAGCCTAAACCTATATAAGGAGAATATCATTAGGCCAAGAGAAGGGAAAGTATGTGTGAAAGGGTGTGTAAGTGATGAATGTCTGATGACGTGTGAGATCCAGATGCTGGATATGGGTTGGTGATGTCTTGCTTGAACTGAACCAAGGTTGCACTCATGTGGAGGATGATGAAAGATGGAACGGGATCTCAAGGCTTGGAATGATTATCTTTATATGGTTTGAGTATGGATAGCCTAGATCTATTGACGCATGTTTATTGTATGAATGTTATGATCTGGGTATGTTCTGATGTCTGAAATAGCTGCAAAGTTATGAGGTAGAATTTGCAGATCTGTACGCGGGTTGTCTTCGGTAAAAGTGCGTATACACACAAGTTGGGTTCGTCCAAGTAGCGTATACAGTATGAAGTATGATATTTGAAGTTGCTATTAGATCTGGTTGTTGTTGCAGAGTTATGTAGTTTGTGACCGTGTTGTTGACAGGGTTTCAGTATTGGGTGATTCAGAGATTGAAGATGCAGGTTGTATTGCAATGGTGATTGCTTCATGGATCCAATATGAAAATGTATGAAACGTGGTCCCTGGATGATTGTAGGCCGGCACCTACGTACTGGTAAACATATTGGCCAGTACAAGAGCCAGGGGGGTTGTAGCTCCCTTCCAGGAGCAACTGGAAAACGAGTGAAGGTTGGAGCCTTCAATAGGCCAACGCCTACGTACTAGTAAATGGAACAGCTAGTACAAGAGCTAAGAAGGTTGTAGCCTTCTGCAGGTAGAAGCCTGCGTGCTGGTAAAGGACTGCACTAGTACATTGTAAAAGAAGTTTCTTATTAAAGGAAGATAGAAACAAATTGCAGCAGGTGGTTTTCACCCACATTGGGTTTCCACCTTATATCATGGTGTTCATGTGTGCTCTTTATGTGTGATGATCTGTTCTGTTTACTGCACATGATTACTGTTAATATGCTTAATAATGTTCTGATCCATTTACTAAAGATTAAGCAAACTGAATTATAAGATATCTGGGTATACGCTAGTTGCTTTAGACACAGTCGCGTGTATACGTTGGTTCACTTAATTGAAGTAGCGTATATGAATCTGAGTATGAAATTGAAAAGTTTATCTGATCTGATAATACTGATTCACCCCCCCTCTCAGTATTATTTCCAACAATTGATATCTCTGCTTGACTGCTATAAGAGGAGGTAGCATTGCTAGCCCAAGGGACGGATCTGTTGAGGTTTTTATGGAATTTACTGTTGTAATAGAAACTTTGATCATCAACTCTCTCTACGAGCGATTATTGTAACTCTATTTTGATGCGTGATATATAAAACTTTGGTTGTTGTTCTATTTTTAATTCTGGAGTAATCTTAAGCAGTGTGTCCCTAGAGGCTAAGGGCCCGGCCCTGGTGGAACACTTTCTCTTGTACCATTATTTTCGATTTGTGTGTGGTTTGATTTCTTTTACCCGCTCTGTTCAGTAGTCTGATGTTCCATACTATTTTACATATTGGTTATGTTATATTTCATTTATACTTGAATCAGTAATGTTATTCTTCGTAACAGGAATGTTATGCTATTCATTCTAACTGTATATCGCATCGTTGTTCCTTTAACAATTGATATTATCACATAACAATGTTGTTCCCTACAGATTACCATTGCTGTTCAAATTAAAGAGTAACAGTGCTATATATTCATAAATCGGTATTACCGTATTTATTTATGGTTTACTCTTAAACATGATTGTTGTTCATTTGGGATTGTTGTTCCATCGTGATCACAATTGTTGTATCTTTATAACTATGATTCGTACTTCTTATATTGGAACTCAGACTGTTGTTCCTTTTAATATAGAAGTGCGTGTGTAATATTCGATTGGGTTTTGTTGTGTATTTACATTTGATTTAAGTTGTTGTTCCATATTTCATTTCCATTGGTTTACTGTCCAATTATTGTTTTCTGTTTAGCTCATTTCTAAAGTAAATATTGTTACTCAATTCCTGTAGGATACAGTTATTGCTTCATTCATTCCTGGAGGTTAAGGTTTTGTTGTTCAATAGATTAGTGCTATTCCATTTCTTTTCAGTTGAATTATCATTGCTTCAGTGTGCAGAGCGATCTGAAACTGTAGTGAACATTGACATACGTTGTCCAGTTCCTAGATTGATGATCTTTTCCTTGAATGATTTTTAATTGCATCAGTTTACAGGGAGGAGTTACTATTACTATACCCTTGACTGATAAATTGTTGTAGCTTTTTGAGTACATGATTTGAGATTTAAGTTCCTTTTTGAAAGTAGATTTTATTCCAAGCATCCATTTACTCTTGTATTTCGAGCAGTATAATACCAACATTACTCTGACAAATGACTGCCTCAGACTGAGTACACTCTTTGAAATAACAAATCGTTCTTGGATTGACAATTAATGTAGGGTAAATAGAGGTGAAAAAGACCCTTTTTACTGCTCGACAATGATTTACTGGTGCTTGCGAGGTTTCATAATGGATAGGGCTCACATTTTGGGGCATGTTATTTTTCCCCTTTGGAATTTTCATTTTAAGTTTTTTAACAAACAAGAACTAAAAACAAAAAAGAATGATATGAGAATACCATTTGGCCGACTATGTTCCAGTTATCATTGGTCGTTGGTGAAGAATAGCTAGAAGTTGTTTTCCACGGACACAAAAAAGATCAAATGAATTTGATCAGCTAGAGGTTAACTTGTATACCCTTCACTTGTAGAAAGGTGTCACTTCGTGATTAGTTGAAGGATAATATGATTTGGCATGGTGGGCCCTACCTTGATGACAAACATTGATGTGACTCAAAACCATTGATGGTATGGTGAGTGGAAATAGGTTGTATTGGAAACCAAAATTTTGGATGTTTAGTATTAATATTAGTGTGCCACATATAAAAAATGTTTTTTTTATGTGACAAATAAAGAATGTTGGCGTGAAATTATGGTTTGAGCATGCTCATTCTGTGCTATTAATTTTTGGCCATTTGATCGATATATCAACAATCTCTACCATCCATGTTGTGCACTTTTTAAATAAGGTTGAATTTGACACCATGCGATAGAGGATATGTCCATTGGTAGGATTATTTACCTTATCCTCAACATGTTGAACTTACGTGTACCTAAGATTAGATTTTGGAATTGCATTGTATAAATTGAAGTTTGTTTCAATTCAAGAATACAAAACACTTCCCTCTTAACGTGAATGATAACACTTTGAGAGGGTAAATCATAAATGTCACAAAACTGGACAAAAGATATGGTTATCATAAGTATACATTGAATTTATCTCCATAGGTCCAATATCACCATCAACTTCAACTTTCAAGGATAAATTATTGTACTAGAATCTATATTAATTTTCATGTGGCATATGATTCCTTCCTGAAATTAAGAACCTAACACTATACAAACATGTATGGACTTGGAATTATAATGTGAACCATATCAACGATTTCATATTTTATTTCCAATAATTAGATAAATATATTGTTGTACTTTCAATCGTATATGGAAAACACTCTTTTTTTCTACCAAATCAACTATGTTTAAGGGAGATGACACTATCTGTGCATGAGAAAAACAACGCTAGAGAACTTGGGTTCTAAAATTCATATTTTCTCCCCATAATCATGCACCATGGTTCACAGATTTGTGCTAGAGGTGATTTACATTCTTGATGCTCATCATCAAAGTATGAGGTCATATTGCACCTTTTGAATCATTTACTAGTCTACTTTTGTAGTTTGTACTATTGGTAATGACTTGTAGCTATATTTGGTTCTAACAACATGTTTTTAACACTACAAAATATAGTTTTAACAATAATTCTATCGCATTTATTTGATTATTTGTAAGAAATCCTGGAATTTCATAGCTAGTCACACTCATCACTATGAATATTAATTTGCAATCATTTTGTTAACCATTGGACTATGTTCTCAATGCTAATATTCTATAACATATACATCTAATAGTATATGAGTTTATATCCTTGAATGAATTTACATCCATGAATGGCCACCATGGATGTGGATGTATGGGCTTTTATGTATGATGATACCATTTTGAAGTAGGGGCATACTAATAAACAACTATATCTCCAAGTCTCTGAGTGCTTTATGGAGTAGAGAAGAGTCATTGTGTTCATTGTATTGCAATATATAAAAAAAAGTGACTATTGTTAGTCTTACAAGGGTTACTAACTGCTACTTGTCACTCTTACGTTGGAACATATGATGGTTGCTAACCTTGGCCATATAGCAGACCCATCACAAAAATAAAACCTAACGTTGGTCTTATAATGGTATCTACTTGTCACAATTATGATGGATGCTAGTGTCACAAAATAGTGCTTGGTTTCAACCTTATGTTGGTTACAACTTTCCTATGTACTATGAATGCAAACATTGATGATATAGAACATTTGTCACAAAAAATGGCCCATCAATGATCTATTGACGTGCACTTTTTTGTCACTCTTTTGACACCTATGTCAGGGAGTGAAGCTAGAGTGACGTGGATTGTTGTTGGTCTTCTAACAAATTGTTTCATCAAAGTAAGTAGTCTTTCATTTGTAGAACAACTATGTTGATCATTGATTATACGACACCATAAGGGTCCTCCTTCTGTTGAGATTCTGATGAAATATGAGTCATCCATTTGTTGGTGTACCAATGTTTGTTTTTCATCAAAATTGGGAAGATTTTCCAAGATGTCGATAATGTGATTGTACCATGTTCCACGTTTAGAAAAACTGAGTAAAGGCCTGTGATATGACAATGGGAAAAAGGAATGTTGAGAACAATTGAGGGAAGTGTGTCCCTATGCATTTGATTAACAGATTAGCTGGTGGGAAAGGTGGGTTAACTGGGGAGTCCTTGTTTAAGCTAGAAGCATTGTTTTTACTTCATTGAACTCTCCTTTTCAAGTTTTGAATCTAGCTTGAGGATGATAGCTAGAAGAAATATTTGGCTACAACTTTTCTAAGTTTGGGTGGAGAGTTAGAGTCCCAAAATTAGTTGCTAGATATTTCATTATAAGATAATTGTTTCTTATTCCTTATGTGCCAGAGAATGTTATATGAATATTTACTATGCTATTTTTACCATTTTAAATACATGGATTATTTTTTTCCTATAATATTGGAAATTCTAGCTTTATATGTACTCTATGAGGAATAGGTTAAATTCCTGAGCTTCTTCAATGTCTATGTTATTCTAAGGAATGCTAACTTCAATGTAATGATTAATTTATGTATGGTTTGAGAGCATTGTTCAGTTTGATTTTTGGCCTAAATAGAGGTTTTGAATAATTTCTCTAGCCGAGGTAAGTCAATTGGTTAATTCATTTATTTTATTTTGTTTGGATGGGGAAAATCGATTTGTTGGGTATTTTCAATTGCCTTGGTCAAGTCAAGGCAAGTAAATTGGTTGGGATTATCTTGATTGGTCTTGTATTCTCAAGTTGAGGTAACTTGACTAGTTATTTCATTTCATTGATTTTGACTCGTTGAGGAAAATCAACTGGATGAGTCTTTTTTACTGATTTGGTCGAGTCAAGCCAAGTCAACTGGTTGGGATTATCTTGACTAGTTCTATAATGTATTCTAGAGAGCTTTGTGTAAATTTATCTATGTGACTTCAGCATGCTTCACTAATGGTTTGGGCGTAATGATCCATGGAAGGGAATGCATATTGCGACCAAATTGAGAGGTCGGTTGATTTCCCTATAATGCTAAGTAGTGCACTTAGATGCATGCTCTCTCTATGTTTTTATTGGGTATGTGATGGTCAAGTATTTTAATCATCCCAGTGAAATCTAGAAGTAAATACAACCTATGCACATTGAGAGCTTTAGTTGATTTTCTTAGGCGCATCAATTATGACCTTCATGGCCAATGTGCACTCGAAGAATTCTATGCATAGAAAAGTCACGCATGATTGAGGTTATGCAAAAATCTTAGAATTTATAAGTGTTGACCATTGATAAGGCAAGGCATTACGTAGGTAGGACCTCAGGTGAGGGGTCAGCAACTCAACCATAATGGTAAGTTGGGTTTGGTGGAGGAGTCAGTCCCAGTGGTATGGTCGAGTCTCATGAATGATTTGGTGGCGGTATGGTTGGGCTGGTCGACAAGATCGGGTTCAAACCATTTGGCCAAGTTATGGTTAAGCCAGTTGGATAGATTAGGTCAATCACAGGTTTGTCGTCTAGGTCGGGGTTAGGGCTCTGATGGGAGTTGTGATGTGTATTTCATGCAAGAAATCCAACCACAAATTATTAAGGAGGAATGTGCTTGTTCCACAGGGCTTTTCCTCTATGGAAAAATAGCCACATAGGCACTGCATAAGATAACACATGGGCATCACGTGGGACTAATGCTGTTGTGGTAGGATTTTATTAGCTAAACTTTAAATAGCCATATCTCTCAATATGTAAGTCGGATTGAGGTAAATTTTATATTGTTAGAAATTATCAACAAGATAAATATAATGGTGATGTTTGCTTAAGGTTTTTAAGAGTTGGAAAATTTTCATAAAATTTCAGACCCTATTCCCTTCATAGAACATTGAGAGTTGGGTCAACGTAGTAACTTCCTCCTTCTACCCTTAGATGGGGATAAGGATAGTTGGGGGTATGTTACAATCAATTTCCAAATTTCCATGCCCCAAACTTCAATAAGCCAAAACTTCCAATTAATTGATTAATATGTAGTGTGCAGCAATGTATGTAGAAGTATGGAACATTGCAAAAGAAAGACTTTGTTCATTTCTCTGCACACATGTTCTCCCACAAAACACTTCTTCCTCAAATGCATTAAAAATACACTTCATTTAATATTGGATAATAAATATTTAATTCACAAATGTGAGATCACAATTGAATAAACTATTTAGGAACTCTAAATGCCAAGGTTCATTGTTTCTACTTTGATATAATTTTTAAATGATCAAAGTCGTTGAACATAGTTTTAAAAATTGCACATCAGATCATCGACAAAGTAGTTTTTCCATAGCTCCTTTGAATCCTGATGTCAAATAAAACAAGTCCATGTCAACATAATAATGTGGATAGTTAATCGCCAACCCTTATTTCGCAGTTGATATACACATAAACCAAACTTTTGATGCCCCAAACTTTAATAGGCCAAAAAAACTAATTAATTGATTAATATGTAGTGTTTCATGGGAGAGAAGTGTGCAAAAGAGGCGTGTGAATGGGGAATGTAGGCGGAGATGCGAAACATTCTGAGAGAAATTTTTTGTTCATTGCTCTACACACTTGTTATCTCACACAATACTTCTTCCTCACATACATTAAAAAGGCACTTCATCTAATGTTGAAAAATAATAATTTAATTCACAAATGTACAGAGTACTCAGGAACTGTGAATACCAAGATTATGGTTGTTTTTACTTTGATACAATTTTTAAATTATTAAATTCGTTGAGCATAGTTTTTAAAACCACACATGAGATCAGCAGAAAATCAGTGTTTCCACAAAACCTTTTCATTTTGGTATCGAATCAAACGAGCTTAATCACCCACCCTTATTTCACCCCTGATATACACGCAAACCAAAATTTTCATGCTCCAACTTTAATAAGCTAAAATTACTAATTAATTAATCAATATGTAGTGTTGAGAGGTATGTGGAAGAAGCGTACAAAGAGGAAATGTATGTGGATATGCAAAGCATTCCAAATGAAAGTTTATGTTCCTTGTTGTGCACACTTGTTCTCCCACACAACACTTCTTTTTCACACACATTCAAATGAAAATTCATTTAATATTGGATACTAATTTTTTTCTTAAAGTTAAAATAATTTCTTATCTGCGAAAAAAATTTCGCTCTGCACCTTGTTATCCTGCACATACCCCCTCTTCTGCATATCTTTCATTCTGCACAATTGAATCTATAAAAAGTTTAAAATGGAAAGAAGTTTAAAATGAAAAAATAGGTAAATGCAGTGTCAGTGTCAATGTCATTGTTAGATCACTCACTGATGGAACACTCCCCCCACTTATGTAAAGGACCTACTTAGAGCATTATTTCAGTGTTAGTGTCAGAGCACTCACCGACATAATGGTTATTTAGAAAATTACTCTAATTTCCATTTTAAAATGATTTGTTAGGAACTGACAAATACCAAAATTAAATTTCCCTCCACAAAGGGAATTATGTCACATCAAGGCTCGCTCAACCAATAAGAAATTAGAAATAAGATTTTAAAGAACTTAGGAAATTATTTTTTAATTTACAAAAAAAAATCAACATTTTCCAAAAGTTTTTGTTAAAGCTATTAAAAATCCACAAAAAATGAAAAACTAATTAAGAGACAAGGGATTTTCACCTTAAGGTGAATTTTATAGTCCCTAGTGAGGCAAGGACTAATCAACTTCCAAACAAGTGTCTATAATTTTGAATTTTCATTTTGGTTAGAGAGGTGTTCTATAGTTCAATATTGGAGAGATGTTGTAGTGTGTGTTATATCATATATTCCAATAAAGCATTAAATAAAAAATAATAATAAAATATAAAGTGAGCTTAATTAAAAAATAAAAAATAGTGGTAGTAATAACTCTATTCAATTCAATTTGTTATATTGTAATTTTGTTTTTATTAATAAAATTATAAACAAATTCTTCATGAAAAATTCATAATATACATATTGCATTAAAAGACATTTAAATAATGATTATTGATATTCATATCTATGATATTTCATAATTTCATGTTTAAACTTTGATTAATAAACATATATTTAAAAATTATATATATATATATATATATATATATATATATATATATATATATATATATCACATTAAAAAATTAAGTTTAAAAGTAATAAAACATGTCAAAGAAAAATGCCAAGGATGTGCAAGGACACGCACATACACACACATATATACATATGAAACAATGACCATAAAAAAAAAGTGTATTTCTACATATAGAGATGTGAAATTTTATCAAATATAAATACTAATGTTAAGAACCAATATCGATCTATCTTATTTCAATATCTATCAAGCACCGAGAGGAATTGAAATCTCTTGATGTGAAAATATTTCCTTAAGTTTTCCATTGAAAAGGATGTTTGCATCTTGAGATATTTGATCCCTCTTGGTGCTTGGTAAATCTGGTGTCAAATTGAATATATGCTAGTTTTATTTGTAACCAATGCTATATACTTTGGGCATTAAGGTAATGAATGAAAACAAAATCAATTGTCGTTAGATTATTCATGTACAAAGAACATTCATAAAGGCACATAAAACATATTTGCAAATATTATCTCATGTGAAATTGTGTTTTTATACCAAATATGAAGATCCTTAAATAAATATTTTAGTTCCCAATTTTATTTGGAATCAAATTTATCATCACATATATGTTATCCCTAAATCAAAACTTCTCTATTCACTGAGTCTATGACTAAGTTAAAATTTCTATATTCATTGAGTCTATGATTAGTAGTTCTTTCTCCATTGGAGAATGCCTTATATATCTTTGTAAGATATTTGTGATATTATGTTTTTGCAATTTTTTCATTGTTTAAACTCATTTTTTTAGAAAATTAAAGTGCTTAAGAATTGTTTTGTTCAAGATCGATAAAAATTAATCTCTCAAGGTTTTTTGTGAGAATGGAGAGAGCTATTTTTTGGTATTAAAATCTTCCACTGGTGCACCCTACTAACCACAATCACAACCATCAGCTTCTATCCATGGAATTTTGGTTAGGTGGTCTTGCCCCCTCATCCTCTACTCCCCCCTGATGTATTGGCATTTAAGGCATCGATTGATGCTCAACCCACTTTGTAGAGAGAGATTATCTAAGTTTGTGAATAAGTTGGAATAGATCCCAAAGATTCAAGTGAACCATGAAAAATAAAGAGAAATGGCCCTTTGCTTGGTAGAGTGGGGGCTCATTGGAAAATTCACAAGCATTTTTCCCTCTCCAAATATGCTAAATATTTAGGTGGAGAAAAATGGGATTCCTCTTATCAACGAAAAAATCAATAGTTCTTTCTATGGTAAGGATTTTTTCACTTTATATTTGAGGAAAATTTTGACTCTTATCATATTTTTAGGAGTGGTCCTTACTTCATGGGAGCACAGTGTCTATATTTGGATAGGTGGAATCAAGATTTAATCCTAAAAATTATTTTCCTTTTATCGTTCTTATTTAGGTCAAGATTCCCCAGTTTCCTGTACGTTGTTGGAATTGAGAAACCTTCAAA
This sequence comes from Pinus taeda, assembly GCA_000404065.3. Lineage (NCBI taxonomy): Eukaryota > Viridiplantae > Streptophyta > Pinopsida > Pinales > Pinaceae > Pinus > Pinus taeda. Next base: position 12,704 of record APFE031126620.1, read on the forward strand.
AGCATGGGAAATGCTTTGGGGAAGTATATAGAATAAGAAAAACCTTGAGAAGTTTTCTTATGCTAGAATAAGTGTGGAGGTGGATAAAGAAAAATGACTTCTTGAAGTTATTCAACTATCTCTTGAAAATTGTACATTTGCACAACAAGTAAATTATGATTATATTCCTTTAAAATGAAAAAAAATCCATGAGTATGTATAGTTTGCAAGAAACTATCTTAAAGTTTAAGATCCTCCTAAATCCTAGAAGGAATGATACCAATGGAAAGACCCCAAGTGGAGAATGGGTAAAAATAGACTATCTCACCCTAAAGGATAGAATATCAACACCCCTAAAGCTTCATCCCCTACCAAGTGTGCCTCTAATGCTCATTCCTCAACTAGGGGAAAAAAGTAGTTAGACCATAGGAGTCATAACAAATTTGTAGCCTTAAAGGAAGCAACACGAATAAGAGTGGATCCCATTTCTAAAGAGAGGGATCGAGATTTAGAGCCAGTGGTAAGAAAAATTGGGATCGAGGACTTGGAGAAAGCTAGAGATGGAGGATGCTCCACTAAATAATGAATACAATGAGTGTGTTGAATTGGAAGAAGAGGGAGTCTTTCTTCCCCTCATGAAAGGAGCCTGAAATCATCATAATACATCTCAATGGATGATAAATTAGATGTGGAACCAAATAAAGAAGTGGAGAAAATAAAAATAGGAAGAAAAGCTAGGAAAATAACAAATAAGGATGTATGAATAGAACAAGTAGAATGGGACAAGGAAAGATGAACCTATTCCATAATAAATTTATCTTTAGTAAAAGGACAAAAACTTCCCAAGAAACAAGAAATAACAACCCCTAGTAGGATGGGGGTCAAACATCTAGAGTGAGTACTGAATATAATTTCTTGTAATAAAGGAATGGGTAGAATAAACGAGAAGTGGGGATTAGAATCTTGATGATGAAAAAATAACCCCATATCCTTTTACTCTATGAAATAAAATGAGGGAAAAGGATGCCCTTAGTGAGAGAAATTTATTTTGGAAAATAAGTAATGGCAACAAAATATGATCAAGAGGAGTGCCTAGTGGGATGTGTACATTATGAATTGATGGATACCTCAAGCTAATGCATGGGGAGAAGGCACCTCATTGGCTAGCATCAAGGTTTCTTCATCTCCCATCAAATAAAGTTTGTAATATAATGAGTGTGTACATGTTGCTCTCTTATCAAGAAAAAAATATTTGTTGGGAATCATTACTGAATTTAAGGAAAAAGGGTGGACAAGGAACTGAATCATGGGAGGGGGTCTTAATGTGACTCTCTACCCATGGGTGGAAAAATGGGGAAGCATAGTTAGATATCCTTTCAGAAAAAACTATAGGACATAATTTATCAACTTGACCTTCTTGAATATAAACCCCCCAATTCCAAATTCACATGTAGAAATAAAAGGGCCGATCTCGAACATATCTTTGCTAAGAAGGATCACTTCTTGGTGAAAAGATCCTTCTTCGAGCAATGATTTTCTCTCTCTTCTTATCATTTGGCTTGGAGTGGTTTTGACCATGGGACTATAAAAATTTTCATTTTCCAACAGGAGGATTTTGGGTCTATTCCATTTCATTTCAATCTTTTGTGGGTCTCAAATCTGAGCTTCTTTGAAGTTGTAATGAAAACCTAGTCTTGATGGATAGTGGGTTCCCTAATTTATAATTAGGAGAAGAAGATTAAAGCCACCAAATCAACATTGAAAAAATGGGCAAAATAAGATTACAATAAAAAAAATAGAATGGTACAACTACGCAAAGGAAATTTCGAAAACGTTTTTTGGGAAATGGATATAGGATCAAACCTTCATTATTAAGAAAGAGAAGAATTTTATAGGCCACACAAATCCTTGAAGGAAGAGGAGGAACTATGTAGACTAAAGTCAAGAAGTTTATGTCTAAAATATGGGGATAGGCATACTAATTTTTTTTTTTTTTCAGTAAATAGCCTAAAATGAGATAATGGTAGAACAATGTAAAAAGGAGATTCATGATGTTATATGGTTATTTAGTCCTGATGAAGATCCAGGCCTAGATGGATTCATTAGCCACTTTAATCAAAAGTGTTGGCATTTTATCAAGTTTGATCTTTGTAGAATGGTGTGTTGGGTTGTGTTATATTCTTTCCACGACTAAGCTACGTAGTGAACCGGGGGGTTAGAGGAGGGGCGGAGCCCCCCCTTCGTTGCACCGATTGCGCAGCGGGGGGGTGGCAGCCCCCCCTGTCCGGGGTGTTTGAGGGTGGCGGGTAGCCCCCCTCTACGGGGTTCGGGGCAGCGCCCCGAGAAAATATTTTTTGGACCCTATATTAGGTTGGGTGAACCTACCTATGGTTTTCGGTCCATGGTTTTGGACGCGATG
>APFE031126620.1:21138-56287 GCA_000404065.3 Pinus taeda
AGAAAATAAAGGAAAATGAGATAAAAGAGGAAAGGAAAAGGAAGAGACACCAAAAATTATTGATAAAAAGGTATCTGAGAATTAGTCGATAAATTTTGATCAGTTTTCATCTTTGACAACTTAGTTTTGCTAAGGAAAAAATTGAACTCCAAGAGGAGAGGGAGAGAAATTAGACACAAGCAAGCAAGCAAGCAAAGGACAAGCAAAGGAAAGAAAGGGAGTGCAAGAGGAAGTTTGGAAAACAACAAGTAAGGGTAGAAAACAATTGTGGATTTGCAAGTAACAATGTGCATGTGTGATTTTATGCATGGCCTATGCATTGGTTTATTTTTCACGTTTGTTATCATTAGCATGGGATTTTCCTAGATTTGACAAAAATTCCCAAGGGATGAGGGTGGAGATGGTTTTCTCCTAGAACTCTTGACAGGTGGGTGGAGATAGGAAAATTCCTCTACGTATGGTGAAGAAAGACTGATGCATCCAAGCTTGTTTGGTTTTGGTGATTTTTGGACTGGTTTAGGTGAAATTACTGTGGTTAAGGGTTGATGTGGTTTAACCTTTGAAAGCCTTGGTTGGTTCTATTTTGGTTTATCCCATGTGATCCCACATTCATGCTTAGAATATGGCACAATGTGATTGGCTGAAAGAGAGATTTGGTCCAGCCCAATCTATGGTCGGGTGGTACATGGAAGTCCCTAACTTGATTGGATTTATGCATATGTTATTATGTGTTATTTATTATTGAGGTAAATGAGCACATGTATAGGTTATTGTGTTGAGTTTATGATTTGTTTGTCATGGCTTCATTATGGTTAGATGTTGGTTACATCCATGGTATAACTCTTCGTATATGATGTGTTATTGTTATGGTTCTATTCCATGGTTTGAAAGGCTCTTGGTTATTTATATGAATGCATGAGATCAAAATTGTTTGTTATAGCTAGAATGGGAGGGAAGTGAACCTTCTAGATTATCCTCAGATGATTTAATAAATCAGTGAACATATATGCATTCATGAGCTACATGTACTTTGTCTACAAATTGTTTGCATAAATTATTATTATGTGTTTTGTAAGCTTGAACATGATTAGAGTCTGGAAATTGATTTTGAAGGCTCTTGTGGTTATATGATAGATTTCTTGGCGATTTTGGGCAGTTGACCTGTGGGTTGAACCTGAAATTCTAGAACAAATTCCCTGGCCATAGGGAGAATGGTCAGTGAGTGCATCCGTAGCAGCATGGAGGAAGGCATGCACGTGCAAATGAAGCCTTCTGGTAGCATGCATAAATTTGCATGAATGTGGATGGGATGTAAATTCAATTAAAAGCAAAGTTCCAGCAAAGGGAAGGATGACTAGTCGGTGTTTTTTGACCTTTGGGTGATCAAGTGCCCCTGGGAGATTGCAGTAAATTTTCAGGATGTTAGGCCCCACTTCCGCAACTGGAACTTGGTTTTTGGGTCATGAGTAGTAACTCTGATCTCATGTTTACCCTGGTGAGCTTGTAAAATAAGGTAAATGTGGGGTGGGGTGTTACAAAGATCATTGATTTTTTCCACGTCAAATGAAATCTCAACACTGTTGTAGATTTGTTGGCAAATTGTGGAGCCAGTCTCAATCAAGGGGGAGATGCGACAAGATGGCTCAAGGAAGGTAAAACAAGATATCCCATAAGTAAAGAAACTATAACATTATTAACAGGGGATTCATCTCTAATAATAAGAATTGAAGATTTAAAGTTTCAAATCCCAAATCAGATTAATAATCCTCCTAATCTTGATTTATTTGTCTTCAACTAAACTTGATCATTGGGTTTGTGTGCTCGCATCAAGGGATCACATGTCCAACACTAGGATTCAAGATAGATGGAAGTATACCTTCAACCATGTTAAATATAAAGGGACATGAAGAGAAGCTAGGAGACCTTTAATTCAGACTCAAGGTAAAAAAAATGGTTGATGTAAAGTGTCTCTTGTTATGGATATTGATCTATATGATTTTCCCCTTCATTATCTTGTGTATTCAGTCTTTTATGGAAAAAATGGTATATCTAATCTTCCTTGAGTAGATTAGGTAAGATCTAATAGTAGCCAATATTCCTATTTCTTGAAACAATTTTATATTGGTGTTCTTGATCTCTTGTGTGTAGGAAGGAAGTGCTAGGGGATGGAGTTGGATCTTTGGGGCTATATCAACCAAGATTATGCAATGAAAATTATCAAATAAATTGCATGGGCCATATTATCCATTCCCTTTGATATATTACATTTGATATAGTGGAAAATTTCATTGAACTGTAATGTCCCACATTTTGTCTTAGAAGGATGCGGAAATTTGTATGTAATAGTTAGAATTTCATGGATCTAGTATGTGTTCATTACACTATTACGTATTTGACCACTATGGGATATGTATGTTTTCATGAAATCTACACCAATATTAGTCATGTAAACATAGTGTAGGCACCCTTCTCTTTTCATTGGTTTAATAGTGCACTAGTTCATCTCAATCCTTGAGTTGAATCCACAGAGCTAACATTAAAGAACAATAATCATCATCACTGATCAAATTCATGGATCATCCCTTCTTGTCCCCAAATTTATCTTAAAGATAGGGGCCTCAAAGTAGGCCATGAATGCTTCATCTTAGTCTTAATACAAGGACAAATTTGGTTCTCAAACAAGCATTGGGTCCTATTACAGATCCATTCCTTGTTCAATCATTATAGGTCGAAGACTTATGATTGATATGAATTAAAATTTTGGAATAAAGAACATACCTCACTCTTTCCTTAGATCAAAACTTGATGCATGAAGATGTGGCCTACATAGGGTTACTGTGGCCCAAACTCAAGTTTAAATTTTACTTAGAACAAACGTCAAATAAGATCTAGTTTGTGTCTCAAAAGTAAACCCTATTCCTTTCTCTTCATACAACGATCCATATAAGGTTCATCCTTGACTTGATCTTCATATAATTATGCTTTCTTATGTTCACAGAATAGAGGTACTTGGCCTCTTCTAGGCCTGTGACCTCCTTCACCAATTTTATCCATAACACAAGACTTATGTGATCCTCAATTATTCTTTAATAATTTTATCACAACTGGCTCCAAAAGCTAGAACATGTGATTAGGCATTAAGGGGTCCACTTCAAATATTAGTGTGTACTAGGCACTAAAGGGTATCGAAATGTGACCTCAAGGAAACCCTAACTAGGGATGAATTAGTTTTAGAATATTTTCTTAGGGTTGGGATGAATAAGTCCCTAGGGTTTTGTTACAGTATCAAGTTAGGGCTTCAAGACATTCCTTAAATGGTGAAATGATTTGGGTTCATGCCATTTTCCTCTATGTGAATCCATTCAGGTGTATTCAAGTAAGACATATTAGTCATAATGGCATATTTAATCTTAGATTTTTCTTCTATTATTCTTTTAAACCTCATTGGGTTCCCAAGCCTAGCCCTTCAAACCTCTTCAATTGCCTCAGTTTGGGTAGCAGAAAACAATCATGTCCATTATTGCTTTGGTAAACAAACTCCACTACTATAATCTAAAACATTATTGCGAGTTTTTCTTTATTTCTTTTTTTGTCTTCTAAAATCCTTATACATACATATACATAGAAATTAAAATGCATCCTATACTTATATTTATATATATAATAAAGTAACCTTATTCCCAAAATATTGTCAATTAATATATCATTCTACCTTCATCGACAGTAATAATTCAACATTCATTTTCATTTTTATAGGTTGCAAAGGACAAAATCCCAGATTAGATCTACTGGATTAGATTCTCTCTTGCAAGCTAAGGTGAGAGAATAAATTATTTGTATTTTATTTTTCAGTTCCAACAATAAGTGGGAGGCTTGCAAAATTCATTAGCAAAACCTTTTTAATAAGCTAGGTCTAGAGGTTTTTAGAGCATGCAATATTTCAACTTTTTACATGAAGGCTTGAGGGTAACCATGATATCAATTACATGAGCCCCCTCTATTCTTAGAAAAAGGAGAAGGTTAGCATTCAAAATTTGTGTCTTGACCATGATAACATTGCTAGAGTTGTCTAATAACATCTTCAACATTAATTGACTCCATCATTCAAACAATTTTCTCATTAGTTACTAGATTCCACAATGGTTAATAGATGTTTTGTATCATGCACTTTAAGGTTTGTCTCATAGACTGATTTTCTTTTGAAAACAACTCCAAATTTGAAGGTTATAAGTGCCTAAGTGACTCATAGCCTTCTACTTCAACTCTCTGAGTTTCTTCTTCAACAACGTAGGTTGGCAACCATGAAGGAAATAGACAATGTAATTGTCTTGGGAGATTCCATGGTCATCCTTTAACACTTCATTGTAGGATCTTACTCTTAGGACTTCAAAATTAAATAATTCATTAGAAAAATCCATCTCCCATCCAAAAATGTCTATTTTCACTTAGTATTTTATGTTCTAAGATCCAACAATATGAAATATGATGAGTTAGCCAAACACGCACAACTTGGAGCAAGTGAAATCTTCTTGTCATTCAACATGATAACAAGTCAAGGCCTTATTCCATAGTTATGTCCCTTTATAACCTAGATTTCTATCTAGGTACTCATGTTTGGTGGAAAGTGGATGCATGTCACAAGCACATAATCACACAGATCTTATATATACCTTATACTTGCTTTTGGCGCTATTTGTGTTCTTTGCTCAAAATGAAAACTTTGTTGCCTTGGTGGTAATAATGGGGTTATGATGATCCCTCATGTTTGCGTAGCCTTTTAACATTGTCTCTTGAGGGGAAACTATTTGACATGCTTCCATCTTGACCCTCTGGGCATAGAATGACATGATCCTGATGTTAGCGCTTATGTCGTTGATTGTAGAAGAGAAAGAGGGGTGTTTTTTTGTAGCAAGTAAGGTATGTGGATTATTGTGATTTGGGTTCCCTGCATGCCTAGTTCAATGAGGATGAAACGTACCATCCATGGCACAAGAGAGCATTGTTAAGATGCTTGATTAAGTTCATCGAGAGATGTTATATTCCTTTAGGAAAGCCTCAAAACTTCTATGTTAATGTTAGGCTAGAATTTCTATACGGAAACACTTGGTGCACTTTGGATATGCATTTAGGTGGCTCATTCACCTTGGCCTCTAAGGCTCCTCCAAGAGACTTGATGTTGTTTAGGATGTTTTTCTAGTGCATGATCGAAAGGGTGGCTTGGCATCGAGTGGGTTTTTGGCTTCTCTATGCAATTTGGGATATGACCCAATGTCGTGTTTTTAGTCTACTTTTCCTTTCAGTTCTCTATCTCTAGTATTGGAGTTTGGGATAGGTCATCTGTGAAGCTTTAAGGGAGTGGATATCACCAGGATTTCAGCTACAAGGAAGCATAGTTTATCTCAATTTAGGCTTGCACATTGACAACCATGTTCAAAAAGTCAAGGAAAAAGAATATGGAACTAGAGTTGCAAGATCTACGGAACAAACTTATACATATGAAAATCAACTACAATTAATTATTAAATATTTACTTTGAATTATTTTATCAAAATTTCCCATCAAATATATAATTTTGATATGATATTTTAAAGTTATATTTTATATTTTTAATATAAATGTTGTAAATTATAATATAATAAATAAGATATGCAACATTATTATACAATTAGTGCTATACATCTAACTTGATTATAAAAATATATCTCTTTTTTTAATACCAAAAATTAAATAATATATAACGAAAATCGGGCAATTCCTTTCATCTTCATCTTTTTCCGGGCAATTCCTCCGCCTAAATAGACTACTCCTATAAGGAAATGATTAATTATACTGTCCTTCATAAATTTTTATTAATTTATTAATATAGTTAAATTAATAAATAATATTGCAATGATTATTGTCTCAATCACGATCAATGATTAATTAATGATTTTTTGGGGTTGCCGTTGAAGAACAAACAAAGAGTGTAGTCTCTATTGTAGGGTTTTGATGTGGACTCAATCAAAATTCAAATGCCTTTGCAATTCGTATAGCAAATTCGTATAGTCAATTGGGAGGAATTTCTGCGCGGTGTCGGGAAAGAGCGCAGAAAGCAGGGTACCTTTATTTTATTAAAAGTAAAAATAAATAATTAGGAAGTAGTTTTCTTAAATTGTTGTAATGAGAATTATGTGTTTATAAATTTTGTAAATTTGTTTAATATAATATTTTATTAAAAAATAAAATAGTAAGTGAGTATACAAAGTTGTTTTTTTAAACTGTTGTAATGAGAATATGTGTGATGCATGAAATTGTTTTTCTATAATTGTTGTAATGAGAATTATTTGTTTAGAAAATTTCCAAATTCATACACGTTAGGAGAACATGTATTCATTTCCAAATATTAGGTATACTTTCATATTGTCTTAATGGCTTATTTTAGAGAAATAACTTAAAAAAAATTAATATTTTTTTTTTTATATTTTTTTTTTCAAATTCATTTTTCATCTTAATTTGCACATGTTAAGAAATAAATTAAATAAATTTCAGATTTTTTTTTTTCTTCCAAATTTGTACTCTTTCTTTTTCTTTTTTATTAAGATATATTGGTGAGATATCTCGATTGGCGATGACCATGTGAGCGAGGACTTTGGTCCCCTAATGTTTTGTGTTCAAATCTTTTTGGGGTGAACAATGTAAACCATATGTAATAGGTAATGTTTTACCATCCTACAAAAAAGGAGAGAAACATGCATTTTTTTTGGCCCATTCATCCACAATTTGATGAGGACAGGCACTATGAAGGTTGGTACTAGAAAAAAATAATTTAGAATTAGGTTTTATGTTTAAAGTAATAGTTTGAATGGTTCTAATGATTAAGAACATTTGCTTCTCCCTACAAGATTATATAACTTTGTTAAATTATACAAATTTAAATAGTATAGCCTTTTTTTATTGTTTAAATGCAATTTTTATTTTGCTAGGATGGAGCAAAACCTTGATCAAAGCCAAAACCCCAACCCCAAACCATCTCGATGAGACCCATACTATTGAGCAAAGTGTTGTCATTAGTGTCAAAGGAGTAGCCATTGATGTCAAGTAGTGTAATGTTTAGGGGGAGTTTGTTGAAGATTGTCATGGTTGTCATTGATGTCTAAAGGCCCATCATGAGGGAATTTTGTATACAATAGATTAGCTTAAGTGCTCTTGCAAAGTGCTTAGTTGGATAACCCTCAGAGAGACGTTTCGAATGGTATATGACACTTTAGATCAAAAGTTATGAACGTTTGAATTTTGGCAAGGTTCTACAATTGCAAGGTTCCCAAGGTTCTGACTAATAATTTGACAGCATGTCGCAGAGCTTTTGGTTGAAGGTCCTAGCAATGTCGCAGTTCCACAGTTGACAGACTCCATGGAATGAGATTTTTTCCCAGCATGAGGCATACAAATTACTATTCATGTCATGGAAGGTTTTGAAAGAACCTGTGAGATCGGAAGTATCTCGTTAACTGAAGTATGTTGAGCCATGCCAAGTTTGAGGTAGGATATTGTGAAGTAAGACAAAAGGCACAATGATAGACTCCACAAGCATGGTAAATGATGTCAATCAGCCTCCAGACCATTTTCAATTAACAAAGGATTTTGTAGAAAAACATAGGATCCCGAGCCCTCCTTCATACTTGATGATGTGGCATCCTGATGGCAGTAACATCAACATGATGATGACATGGCATGATGTTGAAAGGACACGTGGCATGAATATTTGACATTTTTGGGTGCCCAAGTGGGCCTTTCCCAAGTGACACATGGCACCACTCATAGGGCAATACGTGACAATGTGATGACAGATTGGTAGGACAATGTGGCATAATTGACAGTCACTGGGAGTAAGAGATATGTCTATTACCAAACATGATAATTTACAAAACATCACAGAGGTTTAGATTAATAGTTTTCCATAGTCGATGGACTTTAGGAGATGGAAATAGTTGGTTAACTGACTTAAGGTTTGATGACACGCCACAAAAGTTTTTGTGGTTGATGAGTAATAAATAATGGTGTTGAATCATCACTAACACAAGGCGTTAGATAGAAAAATATTTAATAATGCTAAATAATGGGAACTCAATGCCCCATGCCCTTCCTATATAACAAGGAAAATCAATGAAAAACATAGAATCAAAACTTCCCCTCCATACTTATGATAAGTGGCAATCAATTGGTGATGATGTAGTAGGAAGACAACATGGCCCAATGATAATGAGACAGATGGAGATGACACAACCAACATGATGATGTGGCACCAATTTGATACTTCCATGTGGTAAAGATGACATCACTTGATGATGTGGCATATCCTTGGGAGTCATAAATATAGTTGACATGATAACATTGCAAAAATGTTGTTAATTGTTGAAAGTCTAGTGTATACAAAGAAAAAGAGGACCAAAACAAAGGTTGTAGGAGGAGATTGGATAAAGTTTGAAGTTGTTGTAAAGAAAAGTGAAGAAGATCATAAATAGAGAGAGTTTTTCAGAAACAAGATCATAAGAATTTTTCAAAACAAATATTACCTCATTTATCAGGGGATTGGGGTCTCCTTCAGGCAGGTTCCTGAGAAAAATCAATAAGATGGTGATTATGAACAAAGGGAGTTGGTGCTTCCGGTAAGTGGGTGCTTGCAAATAAAAAGAGTTTGGAACCACTCATAGGCTAGTGCCTACATAATATGATGTAACAGGAAGGTGGTGCTTGCATTTACATAAAAAAAAAAAAAAATTTGGTTTTCTTTGTTTATGGGTTTCCATGTATATACAGTGTATCTATGTGTTTCTTATGTGTGTGATGTTGATAGTATTATTTTTTTATTGATTTCATAGTTAATAATTGATTTTTTAAATAGCTCTACTCATTGTTAAAGAAACTGGCTAAAAATTGTTAAAAGTTATATAATATTGATTCACCCCCCCACCAAATATTTTCCTAGTTTCTAATAATTGGTATCAAAGTAGGTTCCTTTAGCATTAGCCTAAGAAATATAAGGAATATATAAACGTAAGACATGGCTAACTAGGAAGGATGTTCTACCAACAAAGCTCCTCCTTTTAATGGAATGAATTATACCTTCTGGAAAGTGAGAATGAGGAAATATCTAATGTCCCTAGGTGTAGATGTCTAGGACACAGTAGTGAATGGCTATGAAAAACCACCTATGCTATTTGACTGAGAGGACACGATTTAGTTCTTGTTTAATGCCAAAACAATGAATGAAATCCTAAGATGGTTGTTTGAATCAGAATTTGTTAAAGTTATACACTACAAAACTGCAAAAGAAATGCGGGACAAGTTAAATCACAACTATCAAGGTGATGGTAAGGTAAAATTGGCCAAACTACATGCCTATAGAATGAAATTTGAGTCATTAAAAATGAATGATGATGAGGATATAGTAATTGTTTTCCTTCAAGTCGATGAAATAGTGAATTTCATGAGAGGTCTTGATGAAACTGTGAAGGATTCCAACATAGTCCAAAAGGTGTTTAGATCTCTTCCTACCAAAATTTAATCCTAAGGTATCAACTATTGAGGAGATGTCTAACCTTGAAACTTTAACAATGGATAAATTAGTTGGAACATTAAAAACGTATCAAATGAGAAATAAAAAAGGAAAATATACATCAAGGGAAGCATCATTTGAAGTAGATAAGAAAACCAGAAATGACCAAGAATGATCAAGTTCTGGATCAAATGAAGAAGATGCTAATTTTATGAGAAGACTGACGAAAGGAACTGATAAATATTAAGGTAATATTCCTTTCAAATTCTTTAATTGTGGAAGAGTTGTTCATTATGCATAAAAATGTCCATTCAAGAATGAAGAAAATAAACTTGAGAACAAAGAAAGGAATAAATGTAGGAGAGTTAAGAAGGAGAAAAGTTTCAAAAAGAAAAACTTTATACCGAAGAAGACAACAACTCCTTAGAAGACAAAAATGAACAATATTAGAAGGAATTAGTGAATTCATGCTCATAGCCTTATAAACCCAAGTTAAAGGACATAATGAAAGTGAATTAAGCAAAGAAGAGGTTGTAGTATACTTGGAAGGTGAATTAATCAGTGCCTTAGAAACAATTGATACCCTTAAGAAAAATAATAAGAAACAAAAAGAGCTATTGATTAAGTATGAAAAAGAAGAACATAAATCTAAATACTCATAACTCCTTGTTCTAAAGGTAGATATGGAAGAAGAAAAAAAGGTCATATACATTCTATTGTAGCAACTAAAAGAGAAAATTGGAAGAAGAGGTAGTCTCTCTAAGAAAGGTGTTGGAGAAAACTCGGGCACAACTAAATCAGAATCTAAAGCAAATTAAAGCCTTTTTGTAAAGTTATATGAAATTATTAATGCTTAGAGATCCCCTGTCATAAAAATTGGCCTCGGTTAGGCGGGAGAAAAAAGTAACAAGAAATTTGAATACAAAAGACCAATCAAATTCATCAAAGATCTCATAGAAAGTAATAGTAATGGAATTCAAGGGAAGGACTGCAATCAACAATCACAAATTAAGAAAAATGATAGTAATGCATCTAAAAAACAGTGAATGAAGATTAAAAAAAATAGACACACTAAAAAATTGAAACATCAATAGCAACCAAGAAAATTATATAACAAAGTTTTGAACAACTTTAAAGACCAGGAAACAAATCATCAAAAGCCTTGCTTCCCTCAAAGAAAAAGCCATCAAATGATCATAAGGTCACATCAAAAAGAAAAAATATTCCTAGGTACCAATTTTTTTTCTATGGTTACTATTATTTTTTCACAAATTTTGGTCACAAGGATTTGAATTGCAGAACATATCTTAGGAACAATCAAATAAGAAATAAGAAAAGTATATCTTATTAGCCAAGCAGGCATCATCGATTTGAAAATTTAGGTAGAAATAATCTTAGGGAAAAGAATCCTTTTTCTCCATTATTAGATGTTATTAAATGTTATAATTGTTGTAATATTGGCTATAAAGAAAACGAGTGTAGAATACAAAATTTCAGGCTAGATTCTCTGAATAAGAAAATGCAAGAAGAACCCAAGTTTTGGAAGAAGAAAAAGGAGGAAAACAAAGAAAACTATGGCCTTATTCTATATGCTCTGAATAAAAAAAACTATTGGTATGTTGATAGTGGATGCTCGAGGGATATGATCAATGATAAAAGCAAGTTCTTTCCACTCAACAAAAATAAATTGGGAAGGTTCACTTTTGGTAATGACACTCTGAGTAAGATTATGGGCAAAGGCACATTGAGTCTATACAAGGGAGAAGGTAATGCTCAGGATGTTATTTTTGTAGATGGACATAAGAACAACCGATCAAGTGTTATCAAAATGTGTGAAAAAGGGTATGTTTCTACTTTTTGATCCCAATATTATGAAATAAAGCAAGCAAAAACAGGAAGTAGCAAAGATTGTGAGAACCTTAGATAATGTATACAATCTCAAGGGAGAAAATGATGAGTGTTATTTGGGGAAACTTGATGAAAGTTGGTTGTGAAATACAATACTAAGGCACTTGAATTTTGATCATCTTATAAGGCTCAACAAAAAGAAAGCAGTAAGAGACTTGCCAAAAATTACAAAGCCAAACAATACGATTTGCAAATCATGCCAAATGGGGAAGAAGGCTTGAGTGCCTTTCAAAACAAAAGAACATTCATCCACTAATAGAAATTTACAACTAATCCATATAAATTCATGTGGTCCTTCAAGAATTGAGGCTCCAAGTGGTGAGAGATACTTCATGTTGGTTATTGACGATTACACTAGGCTTACCTATGTCATATTATTAAGGGAGAAACAAGAAACATTTGAAAAGTTGAAAATTTTCAAAGCCCTGGCTGAGAATCAAACTAGCTGCAAAATAAAGTATGTAAGGTCAAAAAGAGGTGGGGAATTTACTTTAAATTATTTTGATTTCTTTTGTGAAGAAAATGACATAAAGAGAATTTACAATTGTAGACACCCCTCAAAAAAATGGAGTAGCTAAAAGGAAGAACAAATCAGTGCAACAAATAACAAGAGCAGTGATCGATGAAAGCAATATGCCACAAACATTTTGGGCTAAAGTTATTCATACATCACTCCATGTTTTAAACAAAGCACATGCCAAGCCAAACAATGACAAGACACCTTACAAATTTTGGCATGAAAATCCAACATCAATAAAACACTTCAATGTTTTTGGCAACAAATGTTACATAAAAAATAATGATGAAAAATTGGACAAGTTTGATGCTAGATCCGATGAAGGGATATTCTTAGGATATTCATCAAAGAGAAAGGGCTACATATGGTACAATAAAAGGTTACACAAGATAGTTGATTATGTTGATGTCAAAATTGATGAGGAATTTCCTTTCAAAGAAAACAGACAAGATTCATTAATATACCTGAATCAAACCATCAATGAAGAGGAAGGAGATCAACTTGAAGAATCCAAAAAGGAAGAAGAAAAAGAAAAATAATACGCTCATTCAAAACTTCCTTCAAGGTATGCACAAAAGAACCACCCTGCAAGTCAAATTCTTGGTAATAAGGAAGTAGGAGTTCAAACAAGAAGAAAACTAGTGACCACTTACAGTTAGGCATAGATTTCCATGTTATTCATGATCGAACCTAAAAACTTCTCTCAGGCAAGTGAAGACATGTATTAGATAGGTACCATGAATGAGGAATTAAACCAAATTAAAAATAACTAGACTTGGGAGTTGACTCCAAGACCAATAGATAAGAATGACATAGATACAAAATGGGCCTGCAAGAGCAGGTTAAATGAAAATGGAAAAATCATTAGAAACAAAGCTAAATTTGTGTGCAAAGGTTACGATCAAGTTGAAGCATTGGATTTTAAAGAATTTTTTTCTCTTGTAGAAAGATTAGAAGTAATGATAATGTTCCTAACATTTTCTTTTCATAATAATTTCAAAGTACATCAGATGGATGTGAAATAAATGTTCTTGAATGGAGAACTTGAAGAAGAAGTGCCATTACAAGAATTTTGAGGTCTAAAATGGGTCTCCTAATCAAAATAATAGTTAAAATAATAAAATAAGAGATGAAATTTTAAAGAAAAAAAGAAAATGCATTTTAATTGTATTTTTGGCTTACATCCTTGTATGTTTACTCAAATGTCAAATGTAGGCACCCATTTGATGCAGAATTAAATTACACATCCAACGAGAACCCACTATACATACTTCAGAGTAGATCCGCGTTGAAAAAATTGAAAATACATGAAAAAAATGTCTTCGCCATGTTTTTTCATGTATTTTCAAATTTTATTTTTTTTCCAATGTGCGACTACTCCGAAGTATGCAGAGTGGGTTCTCGTTGGATGCGGAATTTTATTCTGCATCCAATGGATGTATACACTTGAAATTTGTGTAAACCGCCAAGGAGATAAATAGAAAATATAATTAAAAAAAAAAATAGTTTTCATGTCCCTCCAAAATATTCTCCCCTGGGGATAATATCATCATCTTGAATCCGATTGGTTCTTTTAAAGTTAATTTTGTTAGTAGATTTTTAATTTTGAGGCCCATTTTTGACATCAGAATTCCCTTAATGATATAGAATAACCTAAATGTTTCCAGCTATTAGACAATCCCAATGATGTATGCAAGTTGAAAAAGGCATTTTACGAACTCAAGAAAGAACTAAAGGCATGGCACTCTAGATTAGAAAAATAACTATAGAAGAAAGGCTTCAAAATAGGGATAACTAACAGTAACACACACACACACACACACACACACACACACACACACACATAGATAGATATATATAATCTAAAAAAGAGGATCTTGTGGTTTTTTTTGTTTTTGTTGATCATAGAGTTTTTGGTAGTAATATAGATTTACTAAACCAAGATTTTGCAGTTGAAATGAAGTCTGAGTTTGAAATGTCTATGCTTGGAGAAATATCATTTTTTATTGGTTTATAGATTACAAAAACCTCAAAAGGTAGGTTAATCTCTTGAGGAAAGTATCTAAAAGAAATATTGAAGAAATTAAAAAATGGAAGTGTTCACATGTTGACACTCCTATGGTCATTGGGTGTAAGCTATGTAAAAATGATGAGTCACTAGAAGTTAATTATATGGATCAATTATTAGCAGGTTTCTATATCTAACAACCTCATGACTAGACATAATTTAAGTTGTCGTTTTGGTAGCAAGATACCAATCAACACCCAACCAAAGCCACCTGTTAGCTGCAAAAATATTTTTTAGATATCTAAAAGGAGTAATGGACTATGGACTATTGTATCCAAAGAGTAAGAACCTCTTACTAACAACATACACATATGAAAATTGGGATAGTTGTATAGATGATAGAAATAACACAAGTGGTGGTGCCTTCTTTCTAGGAAACTCATTGGTACCATGGTTGAGAAAGTAGACCTATGTCTCATTGTATACTAGTGAATTTGAATGCATATCAACTATCACATGTTGCACTCAAACAATGTGGATGAGTCAAACTCTTCAAGACATGAAGGTAACGCATGATGAACCTATTACCATAAAATGTGATAATACTAGTGCTATAACTATATCAAAAAATGTTATTATTCATTTAGAAACCAAATATATACCTATATAGTATCACTTTATTAGAGAATAGGTAGATGATCAAATTGTAAAATTGGAGTATATATCAAATAAGTAACAAATACCTAATATATTCACCAAGCCCCTTACAAGAGATGCCTTTGAGTAATTAAGAAAAAATTTGGGAGTGGCATCTTCCTAATTTTGTCAGTAATTTCTTTTGAAAGAGGCATAATGGTCTAAATTAGTCAAGGATAGTTGTATGATTAAAATTCCAAAGATAAGCAGGGAAATCAAATCCAAAGTCTCAAGACCAGAAGAGTAGTACAAGGTTAGTGAGAGTAGAAAATGATTACGTCCATGGAGAGAGTAATTAACTTGTGATTTCTCAGAACTAAAGCATAAGAGTGAGAAAACAAAAACTATGAACTATGTTTACAACATACATGGAAAAATTCATAGGAGGAGTAGACCATGAGTAATTATTAAATATAGATGTCATCTACAGTTGGAATGAGTGAGAAATACTCACATTTTGAACAATCTTTTAAAAGGAAGAATGGTCAAAAGGGGGTGATTCCTTAGAAATTGAATCTTAAAATCGTACAAAGATGGAGAATGAGAAAACATTGAAACATCAAAGATGACCTAGCCTCTCAACATTTTAGTGGGAGAATGTACTTGCAACATCAATCATTAACAACCTATTCTATTTACTCAGGGGGAGAATGATTAGATATAGAGTATCCAAGCTCTTTTCTATTTACCTCAAAGGGGGAGAGTGAGAAACCATTGGCATTGAGCAATGAAAAGAACAAATATAGATGTTGAAGAAGAAGAAGAGTGCTAATAGGTAGTATTTCCATCAATGACAAACAATGTTTGGTAGTTTTTCCATCAATGCCAAAGGGGGAGATTTTTGAGAAAAGTGTTTTCATCAATTTCTAAGGAGTAATCATTGATGTCAAATAGTGTCAAGCTTAGGGAGAGTTGTTTGAATATTTCTATGCTTGATAATGGCCCATATTTGAGGGATTTTTTTTTTTGTAGTAGATCAAATCAAATTCTATTGCAAATTGATTAGTTGGATAGTCCTCAAAGAGACCTTTCCAATGGTATATGAAAATTTGGATTAGAGATTATGAAGATTTTAAGTTTGACAAGGTTCCATAGTTGTAGGGTTCCCAAGGTTCTGACTAATAATTTGATAGTGTGCCACAAAGCTTTTGGTTAGAGGTCTTGGTGATGTCGCAATCTCACTATTGAAAAATTCCATGGGATGGGAATTTTTCTTGGCATGAGACATATAAATTTTCATTTGCACTATAAAAGGTTTTGGCATGGATAAGTAGGGATTTGCTGTTGACAGAACCGTGAGACATAAAATATCTCATTAACTGAAGTACGTTGTGTCATGCCAAGTTTGAGGAAAACTACTAAGAAGTGTTGGGAACAAGATAGAAGGCATAGTGACAGACTTTGCGTGAATGGTAAATGATGTAAATCATCAGGTGACATGTGGTAGTGTGATGACATGCCATGACAAAATTATAGGAAAACATAGTATGGTTAATGAACTCTAGTGTTATCACTCCGTAATTTCCCAGGCTGTAAAGGAATTGCAGAGGTAACCACAAAACCACTTGTAAGTTTAGACTCTAGCCCTTATAAACTCATAGAGGGATCTCTCTATCAAATTTAGCTTTGTTTTATTTGTAGGATTTTAGGCTAGATGTGAAAGTTCAGAGTTTGGTTTTTAAAATGATTTGGTTGGAACAAGAAGGAAAACCATTGAGCAATGGAGTCAAAGAGGATTAGAGTGATCAATTTGCAGAAATATCAAGCTTAAGTGTAATAGGGCAAGATAGGCATGCTACTTGATCTTTGTAGTTTATGAAATGGAGAGGGAAGAATAGATTAAGATTCACTTAAAATATAGAGCATTGGTACCTAAATCCTATATTTAAAGTTTAGTGGAAAACATTAATTATTACCTTAAACCATAATAGAGTGTGTTGAAACAAATTTTGTTCTTAATCTTTTTAAAACAATAAAGACAAGAAAAGACAAGATTATAGTAAGAAGAAATTCATCACACAACCATGACACATCAATCCTATAACAACTTTCTTGTATTAATGCAAAATGGCCACTTGAGATCAGTAAACAACTTTACAATCAATGGTAGTCTTTCTCAGTACGAATCCCAACATCAATACTTCAAATTCTGAAGTATTTATACAAATTATATCTAAATATCTTGAAAACAAATATCAAGATTTATTACAAAATATCTCAAATATTTTTTTTTACAAAAATAACACAAAATATAGGAAATATGAAATTGTTGAAATTGTTGGCACTATTCTCGAGGATGGTTTTTGATGACTGGGCCTAAAGAAATGCTATCCTACTGTCTTGTTATTGGAGGTGAAATTGTTTTACTCCATCGGTTCACATAATTTATCCCAACGCTCTTCACTTGGGATAGTAAAATTTATTAATTTCCTATAAGTCTCATCTACCTCAATATACGTTTAAAAATTAGGCTTGAAGAGAAACAAGTGCTTGATCTCGTGCTTGATGAACAGGTCGAAATCTATAACTTCCAAAAAATCCTTCCTTGTGATACTTCCTCTAATACCTACAAAATTTGATTTATCTTGGGAAATAGTGTATAACTTATGGTAGTAGTCCTTTAAACTAATCAGCTGGTCTCCCATTCCTATTAGTTCTGGAAGTCCTTTTAAATTAAGTGCATTAAACTTTATATGAAATTTTTGGACACAAAACTCCATGTTCAGACATTTATTTTCTAACTGCAACATCAGGTTCCTCTTAGTCAGAACCCTTCTTACTTCTAAAATTGTTTTTTTTGTTTTTTTCTTTTTTTTTTCTTCAGCTTCTAATTCTTCTAACTCCTCCTTGGTTTTTGAATTTAAGATTCTTATCAACGTTGTAGCTTCTCCATGCTTCTGTCCCAACTCTGCCTTTATCTCTGCAATTACCTCTTTTGATTTCCTAATAAACTCTTGTTGTTCAATTATAATTTGAATTGAGGACCATATTTCATTCATGGCCTCATTAATCTCTATCCATATGGTCTCCTTTTCTTGTGCCATGGCTAAATCACTTTCTAATTGTTCAATCTTTTGAGTGAGCCTGTGATTTTTCTGCAACTCTGCTACATATGAACTGTCTATCTGGAGTTTCTGATCTTGCAGAGTTTTGAGCCGAGGCTTTAAGTTTCAATTTTCTACCCTTGAATGGACAAGTCCCCCATGGCTTTGACTAATTCATTTGGATAATTTGTACCTTCTATTGCGTTCGATGTAGATGCTCCTTCTGTTGTTCAATTATTATATTGAACACATTTTCTTTTTCTTTCTCTAGCTCCCCAACTTCCTTAGCTTGGGGATCATCAGTGGAGGGGAGTTTGAGTTGTTTCCTTAATGCTTCTATGTCTACATTTTTTCTTCCAGTTTTTCGCTTTCCATATTTTTAGCACAATTTACCATTCTTGGCAGTTTTTCTGGTCCTGAACTTCCGAAGCCGTTTTGAGGCCCTAAACAATGTTTTTTGGGGAATTTGGGAGAAACATGGGTCCATGGATTGATGTTTCTCACTCAAAAGTTGTAGTCCTCGCATAGATATTTCTAACGAGGTATTGTGCGCATCAAATGAAGATCATATGCCAAAGTTACAACCCCAGGAAGTTGATGTACCAATTTACCCAAAACAGGGCCCATAGTTTGGTGCTTCATCTCCTAGGGTTATGTTTTGATATTTAGGGTTTTCCATTGTTTCTCAACAAGAAATAGGCCTTCAGGCCTCATTGTAAGACAATTCAGAGGCATGTATCTGCCACAACTCTTCTCAAAGATAAGATACCATCGCTCGAGCTAGTTTATTTCAATTTCTGTTTGTAAACGTATTTCAATATTTTACATCAATGAAATGAAGTATTATTTTTGTTGCATCTCTCTATTTATGGTCATATCTAAAATTTGTTGCGTTCCTGTTTAAATATGGATTAGTGGTATCAGAGCGGTCTGCTCTTTCTCTGTTTTTCTTTGCATGTCCCCAATGAGGTCGAGATATAAGTAGTTAGGGCTTGAACTGGTCGAACCTTTGCAATACCAGCCTCGCAAATCCCGATGGCCTCCCATGGCAGATGAAAAGAAAGATGAGGGGGCATGAGATCCTATAAAAATCTTGCTTGAAGAGGCCCTCGAGCGATAAAGGAATGTGATGATGGACACCTTTGCCCAGATCCTTTAGCGGCTACATAGGGGCGACACATCTACTTCCAACAGCTACTATGGAAGCGCCACACCCTTTAAGGTACAAGTTAACTTTTGCATTCCCATATTTGAGGGTCAGATAGATGCATAAGCTATAGATAAATGGTTAAATATGCTAGAATGATATTTTTTGTTCATGATTTTTCCGGCCAAGAAAAGATTACTTTCACTCTTTGTTGATCACTTTAATTGTTTATTAATTAAAAAATCGAGTGCTACATAAATTGTCAACCCACAGAAATCTGGCTATTTCAAAGGCAACTGCGTACTATATGTACTCAATCCTAAAAGCATTAAAAGTTGAACAAATCACACCTCGCTTTAATGACTGAAACTCCACTATGTGTTACAGCAATTACACTCTATTGCAGATAACCACCAAGGGATACTTAATTTCATTCAAATAAAGGAATCAAAGAGAGAGCAATGGCTATGTTGTAACAGAGAACAGGACCCTATTCCCAGAGCGGGAATTTTCAGCACCTGTTCTGATTATCGAGCTTGCCAACTTACTCTGTAAACTCAACCACCAATAGAACACTCATAAATTGACTAAGAATAAATTTAAACAATACAACAATAAGTTGGAGAGAAAACAGACTTTCAGCAAGAGTATTATAAACGATATTCGATAAACAGTATTGTTAACAAGGAATGAATAAAAACACACTTAACACACTGCAGAAATATAATGGGTGAATCTTGTGATGAAGGTGGGCCCTGTCCTTCTCACAAGATTCCCCAGGAGATAAGAGCTAAAATAAGATGTTCAGAACAAAACTTTATTCATCCATCAATATGCCATATTACAAAAAGGATTTCAGTCTTGTTCCTTCAACTAAGCCTTTTTCCACAGTCTGTTCATCCCCTTCTAATGTAGATGTCTCCTCTTTATAAAGAGGAGACATCTATTACAACAGATTTACATTGTGGGTTCTATTTTACCCCAATTATACAAAAATAGGAAATGTTGTTATAGTGATGTCGTCTTTCGTTACATCCAATGTAACGACTTCTTTGGTGATCATAATATGGTCCCTTTGTTGCTGTCAAAATCGGAATGCAAATATCAACTATTTCGGCTTTGAGATTTGCATGTCGTCTTTGCTGTTTCAGTAACTACAAAAGTAGTCTTTGCAACCTCCAAGCAGTTTCAACAATGCGGTCTACACATCATTCTTTAACTGTTCAACAACTAACAATTCAATAATTAACTATGAAGATAGCGTAATTATATGTAAAATAATTAAACGTATAGTGATGAGAAGAAACATTGTGTACCTTTGGAATAATTGGGTTAAAACACTAACAAGGGCTTTAAATATAAGTTGAAAAGGATGACATCATAGCAAAATATGTAGTAAAAAAGGGACAATATGAGGTCCTAACATCCCCCCAACTGAACGGGTTGCATGTCCTCATGCAAATTTTTACTCCGAGTCGGAGTCGGAGTACTGGGAGGTACAGTGCAAATTACTTATACAGTAAGTATAGAAGGTGCTATCACCCGAGTTTCTGAACCCATAGACATTCTGCAATCTCTGCCATGCTGCAAGCTCCTCCTTCTTGGACAACTTGAAGCAAGCCTTGTATTGCTGTACCGGTAGCCATAGAAGAGGGAAGTGAAAATGATAACCCAACCATTTTTTGGCACACTATTGGATGCATTTAACAAATTTAGGTAGCCATGAAATTGTTGTTTGAAGATTCAGAGGGTTAAAGGGGTGATATTCCTTTCTCTCCTTAAGGAAATGTTCCAAAATTAGGTTATTCGCCTGAAGAGCAAGAGCTACCTTGGTTTTGACATAATGTTGGCAGTCATTTAAGACTGCTTCCTGTAATTCCCTGATATGCCCAACCATTCCTGGTTCGTTTAAAACCCGACGATGTTCAGCAAGAAAAATAGCGGCATTTTGTGGCTTGGGTCAAATCCACAGAAGGCGATTATCTTTAATGTGCATTGCTGAGAGGAAGGCATTTTTCCACGTAAGCTGATTGGCCAGGAAGGAGACAAAGGCTCTAATCTGAATATCACCAACCAGAGGAATTAGATTAAGCTTTCTATATTCGGGCATGGCTTCATTATGGAGGTAGAGTTCACATAGTAAACTCTATTCACTGAATGATGCCTCTGTAAAGGTTGCAATAAACTGTTGAGGTGTAGACACCTCATGAGGTCGTCCATCTCTAATTGCTTTAATTTGGAAGAACCCTAAGTGTTTTGTTAGAAATACAGAATAATTAAAAGATGGCTTCCTAGTGACCAACAACCTTTGAACCATATCAAAGATGAGAGCCAGTCTGGTTTTTAACTTTTTATTTTCCTTGTGCTGCTCACGAGACTGTTCCAACGCTTCCCAATTTGCATATACATGATTTTGCCATGACAATTTATGTTCCTGCAATATCTTTTCTTGTGACCTAACCTTCTTCCATATATCCATCTGTTCTTGAGTGATTGAAGTTTGAGTGAAGATGGTCTTTGAAGGCTGAGGTTCAGTCTGAGTAAAGGCAGTCCTTGTTGGCCGTGGTATAGGACTTTCGGCTTTAAGAGCCAGAGTGGGCTGAGATACTTGTGGTTTCATCTCTTTTTCAACAATATTTGAAGGCCCTGCTAGTTCTTGTGTAACAGCAGGGCATTCCTTTTTAACTATAATAGGAGTGGGTGCAGAAGTAGATCCAGGCAATGGGACTTCGACTATCTTATAACCAGCTCGATGATAGAGATCACCACATTGGCTGCACATGTATTCATTATATCGTTATTTTTCTGCACTTTTCTCGGCTGCAGATGTTGCATGAGCTAGAGTATACAAATTAAGTTCTCTTTCATATGCTTCCCTTACCACTATTAATTATTGCTTATAGGCTTCGAGTTCTAATTTCATAAACTCGTTTTCTTGTAGAAGGGAAGCCAAGGTGGCAGGCTCTTCTGTAGCAGTTGCAGTCTCTGTGGCTGATTCCAATGGATGAAGGGGTTGTTGTCTCGTAATAGTTACTGACTGGGTAGCTGGTTCTTGTGTAACAGCTACAGTCTGTGCAATATCCTTGCTATCTATTTCATGATCATCAGCAAGTGGTTCTTGTGTAACACTTGCTAAATCAGTAGCTAGTTCTTGTGGAGTAGCCACATCTAGGTTGTCTATTTTCTGTTCATTAGCAGGCTGTTCTTGTGTAACCCCTGCTAAGTCAGTAGCTGGTTCTTGTGTAACAGCTACATCTAGGTCGTCTATTTTCTGTTCATTAGCAGGTGGTTCTTGTGTAACACCTGCTACGTCAATAGCTAGTTCTTGTGTAACAACTACATCTAGGTCATCTATTTTATGTTCATTAGTAGGTGGTTCTTGTGTAACACCTGCTAAGTCAGTAGTTGGTTCTTGTGTAACAGCTACATGTCGTACATCTTCTTGGGTGTCTACTTTTGATGGGTCAGCAGCTAGTTCTTGTGTAATAGCTGCATCTTCTGAAAGGAATAATGTCACATAATCCTGAGCATTCTGCATTTCGGTACCCGAAGGTGAGGGAGGTAATGATTCTAGGCCTTGGGACTGCGATGGGGTATGGGGTTTTAGAATAATAGGTGGAGAATTTGGGGTGGTTGTTTGAATTGCTACTTCAGAAGACGTCCTCCTTCGTCTTCGAGGTAAAAAGGCAGGAAGAACAGTGGTTTTTCTTTTTTGAGCAGTTTTCTTTAAAGGAGGAGGGTCGTCAGCAGTTTTAGCTGAAGCCCTTGTTTGTCTTTTTGGTATGGGTACAACCTCTTCTTGCCTCTTTCTTTTTAGCTTTGTAATGGGGATGTTATTATCTAAATCATCACTGGGAATATAGACAATGGGAGTAGATGATTCGGGTAAATTATGGGGTGGGGTCAATGCAGTGGAAGGGTCAATTGGATTGACCGTTGCAGGTGGTGGAATTTCTGGGGATTCAAAGATGCTCCCTGGTTGTTGTGCAGAAGGATTTTTGCTTTGCTGAGGGATTCTAGGGGTTTTTTGAACATTTTCAGCATTTAATTGTGGAGTTACGGCTGCTGCTTGAGGATTTTCGGCAGTTTCTTGAGAATTTTCGGCTGCCAATTGCGGAATTTCAGCATCTTTCTGGGGATTTTTAGCTACTGGTTGAAGAATTTCAGTAGCTCCTTGGGGTGGGTTGTTAAGGGGAGGAGGGTTCTGCAGGCCAAAGCCTCTCCGAATTAGAAGCTAAACAAGGCGATGGTGAGTGAGAGAACGGAGTGGGTACCTTGCATTCCTAGAATAATGTGACATATTCTTTAGACACCCAAGCAGATAGTATGGCATATTTAATAAACGACCATGTCTTAAATGATTCAAAAACACAAAGTCATGCTGGTACACTACCTGGTAACGTCCCTCGCAATTAAGGTAATGCTTGACAAACTCTGCAACCTTTGGCCATGGAGGTGGTAGTGAATTAAGCGCAACACCCCTGCCTTTAGGCTGGACCCACTCTCCAAGTAGAAGAAAGTCTTGCTGTGCATTTAAAATGATGTGCTTACGACTGAATCAACGAATGCCATCAATTGGTAAACCTGAAACTTGCGCTATATCCTCCTCTGTTACTAGAATTCACACTCCCTGAACAGTGGAGTAACCTTCCTCTAAATTACGTGCGAATTACAGGACTTGCTGAGAGTCGAATTCCTGGAGCCTTCGGAAATAATCCACCCAACCTGCTTGCTGAAAGATTTGATATGCCTTTGGGTGAAACTCCAATAGAGCTGTTCAACTAGGTTCATTACGAATAGTGTTGCCTCCCATAGTTACTGGCTTCAGTGAAATGCACAGTACAGAGCCGAGTTACCGCAGCTGAAATAGAGTAAGTATTGAAAAATGAGGTTGAGACGTAGTAAGACAGAGATGGGGTAACGAAACACGATCGTGATAAAAACGATGGTGATTGGCATATCGTGAAATGATTACAAAATTTTGGTATTCCCCCCCAACTGTGGTCATAATGATAAGTCTGAATGTACAGAGATTTTGGCAATCATGTCGCAATCTTCTCATTAACTATAGTTTAATATTTACACATAACAAACACATACCTCATGTTTTACCTTCGATTGATGTACCGCAATTATAATATGGTTGCTAATGGATCACCCATAGTTATAAAATGGGTTTTGAGGGTATTTATATGAAAGGTTTTTTATAAACATAGGAGATAGAAGTAAAGGAACAATATTATAAGGATCAATAAATGATTTCCACAATGATATGTATTCATCCTTTTTAGAGGAATTAATGCTTCAATTATGGGAAAAATGGGAAGAATTGGTGTTTTTAGGGAAAGATGGAAAGGGTTGGTGTTTCAGCAATGGATAAGTTGGTGTTTCAGCAACGGGAAAAATTGGTGTTTCAGCAACAGGAAAAATTGGATGTTGCTATAGGAAAATGTTGCTAAAAAGCAATGTGGGGGGATTGAAGTGGGATGACAATGTTTCCCACGATGAAGCCAGATCCTACTTGCAATACAATTATTCTTTTCAGCCAGCCTCCCAATCTGAAACTTGCAAAATAATAAATTGTAACATGGCAACCCTTGACAGGGATTATTAGTTAAAATATCCTAATCTTCTAAGAAATATATAATACAAAAATTAAATGCAATGAGGGGTAGCAGGCTCCCCTAAAAAGACATAATATGAATCTTCCATGCAAGTGGCCTTAAAATCCTCTTTAGAAATAGGTTGCTGGTACAAACGGAGCCAATACCCATTCACTAACAATGGTGTTCTAGAGTCATCAATTGTCAAGAGCCTTATTGTACCATTTGGAAAAACAATATCTATCTCATAAGGTCCCAGCCACCTTGTTCGCAGTTTTCCTTGAAAATTTTCAAACCGGGAATCATACAATAAAGCCCAATTACCTTTTTGGAACTGTTTGTGCTTAATAGTTTTATCATGCCACCTGGTTCGTTGCTGTTGGATCATAGTCGTTTGATGGATGGCGTCCAACCTCTTTTCATCCAATTCCTGAAGCTGCTGCAACCTAGCTATCTGTGCATCATACAAGTCAATGTTAACAGCTAAAGTAGTTCAAAGGTTTTAATTTCAAATTCGGAAAAGCAACACTTTTACCATAAACTATTTCATAAGGTGAAAAACCTGTAGTGTTCCTCCAGGTAGTTCTGTAAGCCCATAATGCTTCAGGCAGCCTTTGAAACCAATCCTTTCTATTCTCTTTTACTATTTCTGTTAAAATGGCTTCTATGACTTTATTTGTACTCTCCACCTGACCATTGGCTTGGGGATGGTAAGGTGTAGTCATTTTATGGTTAATATGATATTTCTGAAGTGTATCTTTAAAACCATGAGAATTGAAAGGAGGTCCTCCATCTGTGACTAGCTCTCTAGGCACTCCAAACCTAACAAAGATTTCTTCAAAGAGAAAGGTTAAAACAGATTCCTCATTAGCTCTAATAAGTACCTTAGCTTCCACCCATTTAGTCATATAATCTGTACAAACCAATATATAAATTCTTTGATTGGATGGGGGATTGATAGGCCCTATAAAGTCTAGAGCCCATCTTTCAAAAGGTTCAAGTATTACCTGAGGGTTCAGATGCATTTCATCTCTATGATTAGGTTTACCCATTCTCTAACAGCTATCACAGGCCCTAACATATTTCTTTGCATCCTTAAAAAGTGAGGGCCAATAATAACCCATTGTGAGAACTTTATGTGCTGTTCTTTTATCAACAAAATGCCCTCCACAAGGGCCATCATGACAAGCTTTCAATATATCCTAAACCTCATCTTCTCTGATGCATCTCCGAATTTCCTGGTCAAGTCCTGTATGAAAAAGGCACCCATTTATCTAGTTTTAACGAACACTTTGTTGAATGATTTTCCTTTTTTCTCTATGTGACAGGTGTGATGGTAACTTTTCTGCAACCAAATAATTGGCAATGTCTGCATACCAAGGTGAGTGAGCAGATACTGCAAATAAATATTCATCAGGAAAGGAATCATCTACTGGAGTATTATCATCAGTTTTTATCTGAGAAAGGAAATCAGCAACTACATTTTCTTTACCTGGTCGATCGACAATTGTAATATCAAATTCTTGTAGTAATAATAACCATCTGGTAACTCAAGCATTTGTAACCGATTTATTCATTAAATACTTAATGGCCGAGTGATCAGTATGAACAAAAGTAGGGTAACCAGTAATATAATGTTGAAACTTATTAATAGCATAAATGACTGCTAAAAATTCCTTCTCAGTAACCGTGTAATTAAGTTCAGCAGGGGTCATATTCTTACTAATGAAATAGATAGCATAAGGAAGATTGTTTTCTTCTTGACCCAAGACAGCCCCAATTGTAGTGTCTGAAGCATCAGAGGATATATGAAAGGGCAATGCCCAGTCAGGTCCCCTTAGAATAGGAGTTGTAGACAACAGATGCTTAAGTTTCAAATGATTTTTAGAAATCATCAGTCCACTTGAATTTAGCATTTTTCGTAAGTAACACAAACAAAGGAGAAGCTATTTTAGAAAAATCTTTGATAAATCTTCTGTAATAACCAGCATGTCCTAAAAAACTTCTTACACCAGTTTGTGTTTTGGGGATAGGAAGAGTCTAAATTACCTGCACTTTAGATGGATCAACTTGAATCCCTAGGAATGAAATGAAGTGTCCCAAGACAATTCCTTCATTCATCATCATATGACATTTTTCGGTACTTAAGGCAAGATGGGCTTCTATACAATGTTTAAGTACTTTCTCAAGGTTTTCTAGTGCATCTTCGAAAGTCACGCCATAAGGGGTAAAGTCATCCATAAATGCCTCCAAAGAGTCATTAAGCATATCACAGAAAATTCCTATCACTGCTCTTTGAAACGTTGCTGAAACATTACATAGTCCAAATGGAAGAACTCTATAGGCAAAATTTCCCCATGGACTGGTAAAAGTGGTCTTGTCTTGGTCTTGGGGTGCAATTTTGATCTGGTTATATCCGCTAAAACCATCTAAAAAGGAAAAGAATCTCTTTCCTGACAAACTGTCAAGCACCTGATCAATAAATGGTAAGAGGAAATGATCTTTTTGAGTGGCTTTGTTTAAGGCTCTATAATCTACACATAATCTCCATTTCCCGTTTTTATTAGGTACTATCACCAATGAAGAAACCCATTCACTGTCAGATATATGATATATAAACCCTGCATTAAGCAATTTTTGAAGTTCTTCTTTAACAATCTCCCTCAAATTGGGATTCATTCGCCACTGGGGTTGACAGACTGGTCGAGACCCTTCCTAAATATAAATACGATGGGTACATAATTCAGGAGATATCCCTTTCATATCTATGTAGTTCCATGCGAATGATTCCTTATTTTCACGAAGTAACTTCATTAACTGTTGTGTTTAAGCATCTGTCAAGTTAGGGTTTATATTCAATGTTTTGTCAGGTTCAATTTCTACTATTATACCCTTAGAGGGGATATTAGTTGATCTTTGAGATAAATTTTCAGATGTAAGGTTTTGCTGTGTTTCAGGTTCCAAAATTGTAGTTAATTGATTATATGTTTCAGAGGCAACCGAGGAAGGTTCAAAAATAAAGTTACTAATTACTTCATCCTCGGTAGTGCCTTTAAAGGTTAAGGCTTGTCCAATGGTCAAAATGGGTTGAGTATCCTCATCAGCGTAGTCTAACCATACAGGATTATCATTGTTAATCATAGGTGTAGCATGGGGGTAGAGAGTGAGCTGCTTAGTTTCAAATCCATTAGAAATTGTCATTGAGCCTGATCTACAGCTGATAAAGGCAACTGTCGTAGCCAGCCAAGGTATTCCCAAAATTAGTAGATGTCCCCCCAACTTTGTTTTAGTCTGTAACACAACAAAGTCAACTGGGTAGTTCCAAGATTCGACTGAAATGATTAGGTCTTCATTAACCCCTTCTGGTTTGATTGTGGAATGGTCAGGTAGCTCTAGAATAGTTGGTGTCTCTCTAATTACATTCCTCAGCTGTAATAATTGTGCAGTTTCAAGGGTCATAATGTTTATAGCAGCGCCTAAGTCTACCAGAACTTGTGAAACAATAGTTTTTCCTACCTGTACTGTGACCGTAGGATGACTAGGATCACCATATTTCACGGGAAGGGTTTTTCCTGACATTAAAGCAGCTAGATCACCCATCACATGAACTGTAAGAGGATCTTTAGCTTTCCTACCAGGTTTCTTGATGCAAATGTCCCTAACAGTTCTAGCATAAATTGGTACATCTCTAAGTGCTTGCAGAAGTGGAATTTTAACATACATATTCTGCAATTCCCCTAGAAGGTTAAAAGCAGGCGGCTCAGGTGTCTTAGTGAGAGCTAAACGCTCAGGGAATGGTGGGTCTGCTGTTTCAGCAGTTTTATTAGAAGGTGTCTCAACTCTTTCAGCACCCTTATTGGATGATTTATCTTTTTCTGTCTCTTCTTTATCAGAGTCAGAAGAAGTAATATCATCAATAATGGGCTCAACTATTCTCCCAGGCCGCAAATGGATATCATTACACTGCACAGGGAGAACAGGAGATATAGGCTAGTTCTGAATATCAATGACTTGCACAACTTTATTATTATTATTAGGATTGGGGTTCGGTTGTACAAGTAGCTAGGGTCTCATTGTTTGATTATTCGATGGATAATTTGATGGCAGAGAGAGCATTTGATGGCAGAGAGAGATTGTTGATACTGAGGGAATTGGTTTGGAAATGGCATTTGCTGAGCTCTCCAGCCTGGGTTCCATTGATTAAAATAAGATTTCTATAGAGACCAAGGAGTCCACATTGTAGGATCAACAAAGGGAGGGTTTGTTTGCTGCATGGGTGGGAAGCTCATTTGGTTGAAGGGTGCGTATTGCATTTGATTGAAGGGCGGATAATTTGCTTGAAAAGAAGGATAATTATTCCAATGATTAAATGGCATATTAGAATTTGTACCTTGTCCTCGTGGTTTCCATTGCCTCCTCTGTGTCAGCAAGTAGACTGCTTCAGCTTCTTCTTCAGTTGGTTGCAATGCTACTTTTATTCCTGGTAAAGAAGGGAATTGTTAAGTCTCATGGTCCTTTTTGCAAATGGTGCAAATTGATACCTTGTCCAGTGGGCATTGCCTTAATGGGTGTTTTTCTCTGCATTTAGGGCAGAAAATGGCCAAAGCAGCTTCTACCTCTGCTTGCTTCTTTTTAACCTGCAAGGTATCAATTTGTGAAGCAAAAGAGCTTAACATTTCAGTTTTAAATTCTACAAGTAAATTACCTATTTCGGCTCTTGTTGCTCCCCCACTAGCTGATTTTTGGACTCTTGAATATGTATTATCCATGCTTTTTGGTCTGTTTACTACTCCTCTTGAACATCTCTTACAGAGGTTGACAATCTCATCATATGATTCCTTAGATATATCCCCTTTACCAAACATATTTAACATGTCTAACCAGTCATCCCGCACTCCTTTCAACAGTATTGTCTTAAGAATATCCTTACTCATATTAGGGTGGTCGTATCTCTGCAGATTATATTGTAATCTCTCCATGAAATCCCCTAGATTTTCGTCCTCCTTTTGAACCATCTTAAATAGTTCCTTCTTTCTTTCTCTTGTCCAGCAATAGTCTTGATATTTGGCCAGAAACGTCTCCTTCATCTGCTCCCATGTTGTGATCACATGTCCTCCCAGGCTCATGAACCATCTTAGTGCATTTCCTTTTAATGTTGCTAGAAATAACTTTAACTTTTGAGGATTAGTAACATAATCATAACTTCTACATAATATATCAAACTCAAACAGAAATTCATCAGGGTCTTCGGATGATAAACCATGGAAGTTAGGTAGGGCTGAGAGTGGGATGTTCTTCATAGGAGTTGCCCCTCTAGGAAGATCTTCAATAGGAAATTCCAAAGTGGAGAGGGAATTCTCACCTCTTCCTTCTCTTCCTCCACGTCCCCCACCAAAGAGTACTTCATTGTTTCCATCCATTGGTTGTTCCATGTTACATTTGCCCGGTCTTTAGTGCTTTCTGTTGGGCTTTCAATATTCTGAACTGGTTCCTCAACTTCAATATCTTCTATTGGTTCTTCAATGTCTTCTACTAACTCCTTAGTTTGTTCTAGTGTCTCTTCGTCCCTTTCAGGTCCCATTACTTCCTCTGTTTCATAGTCCGTTTGGAGAGTGTGCTGAGTCTTTGGTCTCCGAGAGCTTATCCTCTGAGACGTTTCAGTTTTTGAAATAATCTTGTCAATGAAATTTTTCCTTCCTCCTCTGCCTTTGCCCTTGCCACCTGTAGGATTAGTTTTTCTGCGTCCTCTCATGCATCCTGTACATCTAAAAGAAAATCATTAATGCTCTTAAAATCTACGGTTGCCTTCCCCGGCAATAGTGCCAAAATGTTGATCACTTTAATTGTTTATTAATTAAACAATCGAGTGCTACATAAATTGTCAACCCAGGGAAGTCTGGCTATTTCAAAGGAAATTGTGTACTATATGTACTCAATCCTAAAAGCAATAAAAGTTGTAGTACAAACAAATCACACCTCGCTTTAATGACTGAAACTCCACTCTGTGTTACAACAATTACACTCTATTGCAGATAACCACCAAGGGATACTTAATTTCATTCAAATAAAGGAATCAAAGAGAGAGCAATAGCTATGTTGTAACAGAGAACAGGACCCTATTCCCAGAGCGGGAATCTTCAGCACCTGTTCTAATTATCGAGCTTTCCAACTTACTCTGTAAACTCAACCACCAATAGAACACTCATAAATCGACTGGGAATAAATTTAAACAATACAACAATCAGTTAGAGAGAAAATAAAGTTTCAGCAAGAGTATTATAAACGATATTCGGTAAACAGTATTGTTAACAAGGTATGAATAAAAACACACTTAACACACTGCATAAATATAATGGGTGAATCTTGTGATGAAGGTGGGCCCTGTCCTTCTCACAAGATTCCCCAGGAGATAAGAGCTAAAATAAGATGTTCAGAACAAAACTTTATTCATCCATCAATATGCCATATTACAGAAAGGATTTCAATCATGTTCCTTCAACTAAGCCTTTTTCCGCAGTCTGTTCATCCCCTTCTAATGTAGATGTCTCCTCTTTATAAAGAGGAGACATCTATTACAACAGATTTACATTGTGAGTTTTATTTTACCCCAATTATACAAAAATAGGAAATGTTGTTATAGTGATTCCGTCTTTCGTTACATCCAATGTAACGGCTTCTTTGGTGATCATAATCTAGTCCCTTTGTTGCTGTCAAAATCGGAATGCAAATCCAACTGTTTCGGCTTCGAGATTTGCATGTCGTCTTTGCTGTTTCAGCAACTGTAAAAATAGTCTTTGCAACCTCCAAGCAATTTCAGCAATGCAGTCTGCACATCATTCTTTAACTGTTCAGCAACTAACAATTCAGTAATTAACTATGAAGATAGCGTAATTATATGTAAAATAATTAAACGTATAGTGATGAGAAGAAACATTGTGTACCTTTAGAATAATTGGGTTAAAACACTAACAAGGGCTTTAAATATAAGTTGAAAAGGATGACATCATAGCAAAATGTGTAGTCAAAAAGGGACAATATGAGGTCCTAACACTCTTCTCAAAGTCGCCCCCACATCAAGGACTAGTGGGAAACCTACTGCGAGTAGAAGGATGAAAGTACGACCTCACTGTTTTCAGTGCACCCACTTGTAATTCATTCTAGAATGCCATCAAGGAGCAGTACTACCCTATCAAAAGCTATGAGGATAAATACATAAATTGGACCACGTTGTGACAGGGAAGGGACCAAGACGTGCTAGAGTTTACCAATATTTTTCATACCCTTCGCACAAAGTTGGGTATCAAGGATTCCGAGCTACAATTGGTACTCAAATACCGCAGCTTCCTACACAAGTACATCCAAGAAGTTCTTGGACATCTCCTCACTTAGCACAAGGTACTGATACACTGTCAAGATCGAGCAGAAGTTTAAATAGAAGAAGTGAGACTTTGTATTTGTGAACTTGAAGCATGGGAAAGGTGCCCCCAAACCGCTAAATAAAGGAAAATCCAAGGTGAGATGGACCAGGACAACCTGACAAAGTCGCAAGCAAAGAACAACACTGCGAAGCCAAAGAAGGACATGGGAAAGTGGTGTGAGTTCCATAAGAGGTCCACTCACAATACAAGTGAGCGTCGGGCCAAGTAGTCATTGGTGGCTGAGCTCAAGTCTTCAGAATCAAATGCATGTTCCAACTCTGAGTCAGAACGCAATAAGGGGGATGAAAAAGGGAAGTAGATTATTGATGCAGAGCCCAATTCCATTGTTGCCACCACGAAGATCCACAAGGAGGAACCCAAAGATCCAGAGGAGGAGGAGTGCCTCTTTCACTCCCAGATGTGAGTAAAGGGTTCCCCACTACAGCTAATTGTTGATAGCGAGAGCCAAAAGAACCTCATTTCGGCAGAGGTCATGAAGCGACTGGGCTTACCAACCACAACACATCCAGAAATGTACACCACCGGGTGGCTTCACCAAGGACAGATCTTCACATGAACCAGCAGTGTCACCTTCCATACAACATCAAGCCCTTCACATATGAGGTATTGTGTGAAGTTGATCCCCTTGATGTTTGTGATGTATTATTAGGCCAACCATACTTGTGGAAGCAACATGCTATGTATGAGTCAAGGCCTCGTGTTGTTATTGTTACTTTGGGAAATAAGTTGTACAGGATATTGGAGGTAGCATTGCCTACTACCATCTCTTTGGTTACTACAAAAAAATACAGTATGTTCATTTCCAAAACCAGGAAATTTGTTTTCCTGATGATACGCCCTCAAGGAAAGAAGAAGACGATGGCCATGACCTCTAGCCAGGGCCCCTCTACATGAAAACAATAGATGAACAAGGTCATGGAGGAGTATGAAGACATCTTCACCTCCCCTGCGAGGGTGCCTCTCACTGCTAGGTCAAGCACTCCATCAATCTGACCCCAGTTGCACCACTACCCAATGGACCAATATATTGCCGCTCTGTTTTAGATAATGAGGAAATCAAGAGGCAGATTCAGGAACTGCTACAGAAAGGTCACATCCAATCAAGTTCATCACCCTGTGGGAGCCTAATCGTGTTGCTACAGAAGAAGGATGGGACGTGGAGGTTCTGTATTGACTATTAGGCACTGAACAAGATCACTGTCTAGAATAGGTAACCGATCCCATGAATTGATGACCTTCTGGACCAACTGAAGGGTGAAAAATATTTCAATAAGATCAACGTGAATTCAGGATAACACCAGGTACCAATCAAACCCTCTGATGTGTGGAAGACTGCCTTCAAAGCCAAGGAGGGCCTTTCCTAATGGTTTTTTATGCCTTTTGGGTTGACGAATGCTCCTGCAACCTTCATGAGGTTGATGGATGACATCTTGTAGCCATTCAACAACTCATTTTTAGTGGTATACTTGGATGACATCCTGATATTTAGCCAGAGTTAGGAAGAGCACCCCCATCACATGTGACAGGTTCTCCAAACACTGCGACAACAGAAGCTATGTGACATTTTGGAGAAATGCACTTTTGGCATGACCCAAGTTTAGTATCTGGGATACATTACTAATGAACGGGGAGTGCATGTGGATCTAGCAAAGATCCAAATCATTCGAGATTGGCCAACTCCAACCACTCTAACAGAGCTTCGCAGCTTTTTGGGTCTTGTCAATTTCTACTCCAAGTTCGTGTTGGGATTATCTCATATCACTTGAACCTTCAGTCAAGTCACCAAGGGAGAGCGAAAGAAAAATTCTTCTGGTCTGAATCTCAACAAAATGCATTCACAGAGTTGAAACATCACCTCTGCTCGGCACCAGCGCTCGCATTAACAGACATGTAACAACCATTTGAGGTTGAGACAGATGCCTCTAACTATGCTATTGGGGTAGTCCTTACTTAATGCGGGCATCTAGTGACATATCATAGTGAGACGCTTTCAGACATAGTCCAGAAGTATCCCACTTATGAAAAATAGATGTATTCCATTGTGCAGGTCTGCCGATAATGGAAGCATTACATTTTGGGGAAGGAAACAGTCATCCACATAGACCACCGTCCCCTGCAGTTCACACAGATGCAAGGGAAGTTGTAGAATTATTGCCATCAGAAGTGGTCCACATACCTATAACAGTTCCAACTTGAAGTACAATAAGGGCAACATCAATAATGTTGCAGATTGCCTCAACTGACCACTAATCATGGCGTTAACCACCGTGCTCAACTCTTGTGGGCATGAGACTTCTGATTAGCCACTTCTCTACAAAAGCAACCCAGAATTCGGCCACACATTCCAAACGCTCTTGGAGGGTTATCATGTTCCAGATTTTCACCTCCAGGATGCCCTGTTATCCCACCTGGATCACTTTTGTGTTCTTTCAAGCGAGCATGCCAAGATGATTTGGGAAGTGCACTATAGTTGAGTTGTTGGGCATTTCAGGGTCGAGAAAATGGTGGCAGTACTACAGAATTATTTCTATTGGCTGAATCTTTGGCAAGATGTTGGGAAGTACATTAGATCCTGCACTGGCTGCGCCATTGCCAAACCAACCATCAAGAAGCAAGGCCTCTATACTCTGCTGCCTACCCCTAGTCGACCTTGGGAATCCATCTCCATGGATTACATGTCGAGCCTTCCTTCTACTAAGCATGGCAACGATTGTGTTTTTGTGGTCATTGACAGATTCTCAAAGATGGCCATTATGGCAGCCTACAAGAAGAATATCACAACAGAAGCCACTGCTAAACTCTTCTTTGAACGAGTGTGGGTACACTTTGGGATCCCACAATTTATCATCTCAGATCGGGATAGTAGGTTCCTCAGTGCATTTTGGTCCAGTCTCTAGCCAATGCTCGACACCAAGCTCACTAATTCCATAGCTTTCCATCCCCAAACTGATGGCCAGACAGAGGTCGTCAACAGGATGATCATACACATTCTACGCATGTACTACTCAAAGCATCCATGCACATGGAATGAGAACCTCCCCTATGTCTAGAACAACTATAACTGGGCTCTCCACAACTCGACTGGCCACAACCCCTTTCAAGTGAGCTTGGGATTCCATCCACTATGTCCCATTGATGTGGGCATGCCATTTGCAGCTACTCAGGCAGATTCGGCTCATGTCCAATCCGAAACCAATAAGGCAACAACTTCATTGAGAAAATCAAACATATCTGCCAGTAGGTACACAACAT
>APFE031126630.1:0-23402 GCA_000404065.3 Pinus taeda
GTATATAAGGTGACTTAGGAGTAATATAAAAAATGTTTTATTTATTTACCATACCTCTCATTTATTTATATTTTTATTAATTTACCATACCTCTTTTATAAATATGGTATTTGGGCCTTTGGCCCATAGGATTCACTTAAATAAAACCTATTCTTGAAAATGGGCGAATGGATTCACTTAAATAAAACCTATTCTTGAAAATGGGCGAATGGAAGGTTGTAACTCCTAATTTCAAGGGCTAAATTTACCTTTTTTACCCTCTCCCTTAAAATAAGGTGGGCTATTTGAGGTGATTTGTAAAAATGTACTATGATACAAAATATTCGCCCACTAAAAATTTAAAACCCCTTAATTTCGCCAAAGGGCGAACATTCGCCCCTAAAATTATCCTTGGATGCCTCGATAAGGGAACTAATCAATCCTGTCCTCACAGTACAACATAAATCTTGCCACAATCACCATGGAGAACACATCAATCCAGGCTGCCATGGAGAACTCATCAATCCAGGCCTCACAGGAGAAGACATAAATCCTGCTACAATCACCATGGAGAACAAATTAATCTAGGCCTCACAAGAGAACACATTGTCTTTCTACAATCGCCATGGAGAACACATCAATCTAGGCCTTATAGGAGAACACATCAATCCTGCTACAATCACCATGGAGAACACATCAATCCAGGCCTCACAGGAGAACACATCAATCCTGCTAAAATCGCCGTGGAGAAAACATCAATCCAGGCCTCATAGGAGAACTAATCATCCTACTACACAGGAGACCAAATCATCCTATTCCAGAAGAGAGTGAATCATCTTGTCCCACAAGAGAGTGAATCATCTTGTTCCAGTGCACACCATTAGGGGAGGGTGACTCACCCTGTGGTCATATGTTGCTCCGGTAAGAACCGCAAGCCCTCATAGCTCACAGAGTTCAATGAATGCAACATGTAAGACCGTTGTACAAGGGTTTCTTGACAACTCCAAGTCGTTTGGGAAAATCACAGATTAGATCTTTCCTTGGGGTTTTGACAAGTTGTATCGACTTTTACATCATCTTAATGTGATGAAGGCTCCTTGCTCATCAAATTACCATTTTCCAAATGATGTCTATTTGTTGGAGCAATTGACAAATATGGGATTCCTCAATAATTGAATCCCACATCTGGTTGTTACAGAGAATCACAGTGGTATGTGATGAAACAGCTCACTGAAGAGCTTCCCCAATGAGGTTGCTTCATATGAGATCATACTCGTAGATATGTATTCTGTCTTGGCAGTGCTTATGGAAACTGACTTCTGGTTCCTACTCATCCATTATATCAAAGCAAAATCCAAAGAGAAATAGCAATAAAAAGTGCTCCAGTGATCCTCCACACTACTTGCCTAATCAGCATTCAAATAACCATGTAGTTTCATATTTCCGGTAGTGTATCTCAATCCATGAGAGATTGTGTCTTGAAGACATCTCAAAAGATTCTTGGCACCAATCTAGTGAGGCTCAACCAAATATGAGCTCACACTCAAAACATATGATCAGGCGAAGGTTCACCAAGAACATCAACATGAATGAATTTTAGAAACTCAGAGGAATTTCCCAAATCAAGTTCGACATCACTACCATATAACCTCTGAAATTTAAGATATTCGAGGTAGTCACAGGCTAACAGTTTATCTTTCCACATTCGAATCCAACTCCCTCTGTCTTCTACAAATGAGAGGGTCTGCACCTATCAGACATAGGTGTTGGTATGAGAGGTCTGTCATCCACAACCTTCAGATGGTTTGGATAGATTTCACTCCTAGTGAATCTTAGCTTCATCAGACAGCTATTGATCCTCTCATACTATGCTTGGGGTGTCTTTCTTCAAGCCATAGAAGGCTTTCTTCCACCTGTATACATGAGATTCTTGTTCATGAATTTCAAACTCCACAAGTTGTTCCAAACTTGTGGACGTGCTACATGAGGGGGAATGGTACCCTTATAAAATTTTCCTTCAATACATCTCAGACATGTACCTTCATGCTCTTTTTGAATTCAGGCATCTCTGTCACCATATAACTTACAGACCTCTGGTGTTGTGTCAATGAAAATGGTCCCCAGTGGACTTCCTGCAACTTGATACAACTTGAACTCAAAAACATCTTCGAAAATTCAATTTTCAAACATGTACCTTTCCATTGACGAATGCCACCATAAAACCTTTTACTTCCATTCCCTTTTCAGGATAGGTGGCATCGGCTTCAAGTGTAATCCCATGATTGTTTCCATCTCTATCAAATTACAGAGTGCACCCTTCTATCCGATGAAGTGACTTGAAGCACTACAATCAATATGCGAGATTCCCAAAGAATCTGAAGGAGAGGGCCAATACAAGATAACACTTCTCTATCTTATCATAAACAATATTTTATTCTTCTTACCTAGGGTTCCTTGCTTCCTTGAAGATTCGGCTGTGCCTTTGATGACCTGCATCTCTGTCATTCAGACACTCCTTCGCATAAGGGCCAAACTCATAACCAAGACATATACTTTTCCTTCCACCCTTAGATCCGAACATTCCAATGAAGTGAAGTTTAGGTATGCCATCAGAAGTTCTGCTATGCCATTTTGATAATATGCTCTGCTTCGACTTCACCCTAAGTGAATTGTGAAGAATCCATTGATCCTTTTGTCTTGTCCCAACTGTCTTTGGTGATTTCCCTTTCATTCTTGCTTCAGCATTGTCTTCACCTCAGATCCGATACCATGTTAAGTTTAGGTATGTTCTATGCCAGAGCAATCTATTTAATTTCTTTTTCCATATTAGCAATCACATTAGAATAAAGTAAACTGTAGATAGAACATGAATATAAATCGCATAAGACAAGCCAAGAGAAGAGGACACAAGATGTGGCACTAGCTAGGGAAAAACCCCAAAATGTGTGGGGAAACCCTTGATCATTTCTTCTTTTGTGTTCTTCAAAGTTCAGCAAAGAAAGAGAGAGAGAGAGATAGTACATTTACAATAGAAGTAAACACCTTGACTTATCTAGATCTAGCATAGATCATTTCATATAACGATGAGATCAGTTGAAGACATTTTGCTTCAACTGATTCTCCAAGGTGATAGTTTCACCTATCGTAGTGTTGCATCTGGTCCACTTGATGCACCACTACATGTTTCACTTATCATGATTATCATCATGCTGCCCATGTCCATGATCTTATCCATCATCATGCTTGTTGTTGCCCATGCTGCCCATGATCTCATCATGCTTCATGCTACTCAATCATCATCATGCTTCATGCTGCCCATGCATCATCATGCTTCATGTTGCTCATGCATCATCATGCTTCATGCTACCCAAGCTACCTATGCATCATCATGCTTCATGCTGCTCATGCATCATCATGCTTCATGCTACCCATGCATCATCATGGTTCATGTTGCTCATGCATCATCATGCTTGATGCTGCCCATGCTTATGATTACACTCATCATGGTGATGTCCATGGTCCATGTATCATTGTGCTATCCATGCACATGATCTTCATACATCATGCTACTGCCCAAGCTCCATGTATCATTGTGCTGCCCATGCACATTATATCATAGCTACATCCTTATGATAATATGTCCTTCTGCCTGCATAGATATTTATTTCCATAACCTGCATATATATACCTTGCCATGTATATATGTTGTACTGTAGATTTGCCTACGTATATATATTTGTGTATATTGTGTGTGACCACGATGCCAAATCTAGGGCCTACATTTATATATCTGAGTGGTATATCATATGATTGCATTCTATATCATATGACCTACGTGGTATAGCACCAAGACTTCCCAGCATATCATGATTGTCCAGCGTTTCATGACTGTCTAGCGAATTTAATATATAGTTATGACTGCATTGTGTTTACACAGATGTGTTCCAATGTATATGACTGCGTTCCAATGTGTTCCTTACCTTGCTGCCTTGACTGCGTTGAATACTTATGTGCTGCGAATATTTCCACCTACGTGTTGGGGACAATATATGAGTGTTCTGGCTGCGTGTTGGGGACAACGTATGAGAGCTCATAACTTTTCCTTTGCGTGTTAGGGCTTCAGCTTTATGGACTGTGATTCCCCTAATCTTGATAGCAATTCCATTAACCTTACTGCGGCTCCATTCACCTTAAGACTATGACTATGACTACACCTTAGGAATGTGACTGCAGCTACCATGCGTTGACAATGGCTACACCTCAGGACAGCGGGATTATAGCCACGGCTTGACTGCGTCCTTTTATTACTGCGGCCACCATTTATGTTACATCATGTAAGTGCCTCAAGAATGGCATTTTACATGGCTTGCATATATATGTCTCTATGATCTGCATTAGTAGGTTTTCATGACTGCATTGGTAGGGCATCATATTTGACCCAACACTTGTTCCTCTTGGTGTCTCACTCCTCCAAAAACCCAAGACGTGGAGAAGAGGAGATCACTCAAGAATTGTGTTCTCAAATGACATCAATTTCTCATCTATTTATACCAAAAACATATAGGCTAAATAGATATGATGTTTGGGCTTCTAGAGCCCACATAAGAGCTTGTCGGCTTGATAATAATTACATAATCAAAATAAATTCATATCTCCATAAATACTTAACGGAATCGGATGATCTTTAGATCAATTCTACACCTCTCAATGAGAGGGATCCAATAAAAATATCAACTACCATAAATAAGCTGACCCACATGGAGTTTGGCCTTAGTTTCCAATTTAACATATATTCATACCTAGGTTTTATTTTTCTTCACCTTCTTCAATTACTTCCTCATTTATAGGTGTAAGCAATTTGATTCCCAATTCTTGAAATTTTGACTCTGTCAACATCTTTACCAATCCCTGCCCTTTCACCAGTTTTTTGGGCTTTATGTCCAGGTCATACTCTTGAATCTTGGCTATTGATTTTCCTCTTTTGCCTTCCACATCACTCTGGACTAAGACATCCTTTACTGTAGCATTTGGCACATAAGCAATGATTTGTGACTGCAACACATAAGTCCTAAAGGCCTTTAGGGCGTTTACCAAATTATATACCTGTTTTTCAAGAATATTGTACTTTAGTTCAACATCTCTGAGAATCTTTCTAAAGAAAGCAATTGGATGCTCCTTCTCTTCATCATTTTTTTGTAACAAAACAACAGCTATTGAATTAGGTGATGCAAATGAAAAAACATGAAAAGGGTTTTTATAATCAAGGCTAATTAAAACTAGAGCTATTTGTAATTCTTCTTTAATTATGGAGAATGACTCTCTGGATTCCTTGGTCCAATACACTTCATTTTCTTCTTCAACATATTGGTAATTTCTGTTACAATTTCAGCATAATTGGACACAAACCTCCTTAAAAAGTTTATTTTTCCTATAATTTTCTGAATGTATTTCTTACTCCTAGGTAGGGGTATTTTCTTCATAGCTTGCATCCTTGCTAGATCTATCTTCACTCCATCTCTAGAAACAATGTGCCCCAATAATTTGCCCTCTTCTAGAGCAAAAATATACTTCTTAGGATTCAAAGAAAGCCTAAATTTTATACATTTCTCAAAAGTATTTTTAATATGGTCCAGATGCTCCTCATCAGACTTAGAGAAAACAATGATGTCATCCAAGTATATCACTACAAGATTATCACCTACAAATGCAATGTCCATGGCCCTCTGAAATGTTTCACCTGCATTCGTCAACAAAAAAGGCATTCGAGCATACATGGAGGTTCCCCAAGGAGTTGTGAATGCAGTCTTTTTCTGATCTTCTTTATCAACAACCACCTAGGTATACCCAAAGAACCCATCCAGCATTGACATTATGAATGATCATGTTACCTTTTGTAGTGCATGATTCATTTTAGGTAACGGATATTTATCTTTCAAGGAATGCCCTATTCAAATTTCTAAAGTCCACACATAGCCTTATTTCTCCATTTTTCTTCCTTAGAGGCACTAAATTGGCCACCCAATCAGAGT
Source organism: Pinus taeda (assembly GCA_000404065.3). Classification (NCBI taxonomy): domain Eukaryota; kingdom Viridiplantae; phylum Streptophyta; class Pinopsida; order Pinales; family Pinaceae; genus Pinus; species Pinus taeda. The sequence goes on from APFE031126630.1 coordinate 6,009, forward strand.
ACTTGAGTGGAACTATTATCTTGGCATCAAGCAGATTTTTGAATTCTTTCTCAATCAATGGTAAAAGCAAAGGGTTTATCTACCTGAGTTTCTACTTAAATTGTTTAATCACTTTTTCCAAGGGAATCATGTGTTGAATAAGGCTTACATCATATGTTATGAGATCCTCATAGGACCAAGAAAAAAAATCAATATAGTCCCTGAAAAGCTTAATATATCTCTCTTTATAATTAAGCGGAACTCCATTAAATAATTCGACTAACCTGGGCTCCTTCTGGGTTGCAATATTGTGATCTTGAATCTACTCATCCTATGGAATTTTATCTAAAATAACAACTACATCATTGGAGTTAAAAAGTATTTCAAGAGGGACAAGCCCCCTTGGAAGAATATTATCTTTCAATTGAATAATTTTTTGATTAACTATGGAATTTTTAAAATCACTTACTTCTTCACCTTCTGCTACTTCATCTTCATCTTGATTAATCTCGATGCCCTGAAAATCTTCAATCATAGTCAAGAATTCCTTAATCTACTTATCATCCTCAAAAATCTGCCAGTGTTTTATATTATCCAGAACAGAAGGCTTGTGCCTCATTTCAACCTCATATCTTAGCTTTGGATTTAGAGAAGGCCTAAAAGTACTGGCAGCCACATCCAAAGCATTTGCTAATTTGTTTCCATCTCTTGGAATTAACTATATGTTTAAAGCCTCAAAGAATTATCAAACAAATCCCAAACTTCATTTCTGTATGCCCTAAGCCTAGGGTGTTTTGTTTGACAATGGTTCTTTATTTTCTTTATAATGAGCTCTAAATCTCCAAAACCAGAAATTGACTGGACTCCCATTTTTTTGTTGTTTGCAAAGCAATGATCAAGGATTCATATCCTCCCACATTATATGTTGCTTCGAACTCCAATTTAGAAGAAAAAGGGATCATATTACCTCCAAGTGTAATCAGAAGGAAACCAACGCCTGATTTTTATTTAGAATAGGCTCCATTAAAGAAGCACATCCACACCCCTTCTATTTGTAGCTCTATATTTACACTGGCTGAAGTAAGCTACCTCTGGTTATTTTCATCCAACTCTACATTTTCATGTAGCACGAAGTAAGAAAAATCTTCTTTCTCTTGGCTATATACAGGTGAATTACTTGCTTAGTTCTTTGTGATTGTTTTTACAAATCTTGTTTCTATGTACAGTCTTTTTTCTTCTCCACCAAAAATTGGTATGATAGCATAAGTAAAATCCAGTTTCAAGGCACCACCCAATCTAGCCCCCCATGACCTAGATAGAATCATTCCAAACCTAGCAGGGATATCTACTACCACTACATCCATTACCAAGCTTCTAGATGGGATCTGGGCTAGTGAAAACACCATATCTTTAATGACCCCCAAAAACTTGACTTTATTTGAATCAAAAGAATATAGGCCTTTGTAAGGTTTAGTAACTTGTGGGTTTAGTTGTTTCATCACTTATAGTGGCATAAAGTTATGTGAATCCCCTGAATCAAACATACAATTATGCAAGAGGAAATCATGAATCAATAAAGAAATTTAGAAAGGAGGTGTTGAAGAATCTACCTCCTCCACATGTAGACCAAAAACCACCACTAGTTTATCTTCTTGTAGATTCACAGTGTCATTTATATTCACATTCTGAGATATATTGATAAACTCCGCAATCTCTCTTTGATAAACTGGTGTTTTGACCAAATCTATGAGGGGCACTTGAATTCTATTTTTTGCTAATTCTTTAGTGAGACTAAACACATGGAATTATTTAGTATTCCTTTCACTTTCATCTTCACTTTTCTTCATCACTAAAATCTCCTGTGGAATGGAAACAATTCTTTCTAAAGGAATTTTGTCACTTTTATCTTGAGAAGACTCACCTTGAAGTATTTGAGTCTTTATATTTGTATTTTGATGTTGCTTTCATTTATTCAATTGTTTTGTAGGATGTGGTTCTTGTGGAGTTGACTTTTGTAGGGCAACTGGAACTTGCCACTCACCTTCATTTTCTTGAATTCTATATGTTTTCCTTGATCTCAAGTCATATTTCTTATGTAATTATGCCTGCATAAAATTACTAAACTTCTTCCAATATTCATCAATGTCATTGTCATCATAGATGGCATATGTTTCAATATATTCTTCTCCCTCAACACTTAGTTCATCTTCATCTATTGCATCCAATGTGGAAATATGATCATCATGGTCATTGGAATGCTCTAGTACTTCATCTGGATTTGCCTCTAAGTAATGTGGTGCTCGAACCTGATCTTGATCTTTTCTCTCCTTCTGCAAAATTTGAAGAGGTTGTCTTCGATATTGAGCATTAAAGTTTCTATTCTGTTGCGCTTGCCTATTCTTACTCTCCAATTCAAATTTAATCAATTTATTAGACAAATCTTTAATTGCATTATTCATATCCTCTAATGTTTGACTTTGAGAGGCTTCCACTTTAGCCTTTCCCTTACCTTGGATAGGCTGTGTCTCTAGTGCTTTACCTGCAGCCACCAGATTTGCTTCTATTTCTAAGGAATTAGTTTGGATTTGATCAAGGGTTGTGAATCTTCTCTCCCTCAATGTGAACCCAAAATTTGATTAAAATGCCCCTGCAAAAGTTATTTTTGCACCAGCATGAAGGGGCTTAGTCTCCATTGGAAGACTGTTTTACAGTTTATTGAACTTTCAGATGAACTCAAAAACACTTTCATGATATTTCTTCTTAATAGAATTAAAATCTATGAGTGAATACCCATGGTCTCTTTTCTCTCCCCATCTCTGGGTGAACAGGCACTCCATCTCTTCCCATGTAGGAATAGAGTTATTACAAAGCCCTTTAAACCACTTCCTTGCTTCTTGATCCAAGGATTGCACAAAAAGTCTTAAAACAACATCCAAGTGTTCAACATTGATATTTTCTACAGTATTACAAAACACTACTATATGATTCTTTGTTATTGTTCATCCTACCTTGAGAATCAAGGAAGAATTTTTAAGTATTCTTGAGGCATTTGATTCAACTTTTGTGGAAACTGAATAGGTTCATACCTATTCAACAAGAATGCAAGTGCTAAATGATTGCTCCTGAACTTACTTAACCTTGAGTACCAGCAGATGTAGAACCTAACTAAGGAGTAAATGGAGTATGAAAAGGTGGTAATGTAGTTATAGGTTCAGGTTGGATAACTATAGCAGATACTGAGAAAGAAACATACTCTAAAGACTGTTCTTGGCAATTGGGTTCTTGAAACGAAGTGCATGTAAAAGGTATCTCTTGGTCAATAAAAGGTGAATGCTTGGATGAAAGATGTGTTGAACTGTTGCCAGGTGCAGACAGTGTAGGACTTGGTGTAACTCAAGTTTTTGGCCTTCCAACCCTCTTCACAACAAGTCTCTCAGCGTCTGAAAGGACTTGAAACTTTTCTTGTGAGGTATCTGACCTTGTATGAGGCATCTTTGAAGATAGAGTTATTATTTTTTGTTCAATACAGCCAAATATTTCCTCCACTGAACAACCAAAGGAAAATAGTAAAAACCTAGGGAAAAGAGTTCTTGACTTCGTTCCCCTACAATGACACCAATTAATGTTGGCCCTTAAGAAACCAATTTCTTGGCTATGTATAAATTGTCCTTAAGACATTAATGCTTATTATTATTGTCACTTATTTGTATGTTGTGTCCTCAAGTGAAGGACTTAAAGGGCCTAACTTTTAACCCTTAATTCTTAGGTAATATGAAAGTCTCAAAATGCCATTTGATTGCTAAATAAAAATGCTAAGTGAAGAATGATTTGAGAAGTTAGAGATAATATGTTGTTTTTCACAAAATCTATTATCTATAACACTTTGGGAAGTTAAGGACAATATGTTGTTTTACACAGAAACTATTATCTATAACTTAGAAGAAATGTAGAAGTAGGAACTTTAAGTACAGAAGCACTCTTTAAAGGAATTTTAACTTCATTCGCATAAGTAAACAAAGACCTGCAAATTCATTACCATACTTAAAGAAAGGAATATACATGATGACACATAATAGAGAAATCACAAATCATACCCAAAAATGTGTGGAAAAATCTTGATTCTTTCATTAATCATTAGTTTTATCAAGGATCCAATAGCCTAGTCTCTAGGTTCTTCAAAATTCGAATGCTTTTCCTATAATTTTGCCTCTTTTATACATCATGTGACAGTTGGTAATCACCAAAACTATCAGACTGTGAAACTATATCCTAATCGCCTAAAGTAAAAGTTGTTACAGAATATTAGATTGGAGGGTAAAAGACTCCTCATTCTCAAGAAAACAGAATAACAAGAAGTAAAACAAATTACAATATAATTGGTGATGGTTTCTTGTTTTTCGAATTTGTGGCTTGAGTATCTGTAAGTTGTAATCCTGTAGATGTCCTGATGACAACTAAATTTCTTTAACACAACAAAGCTGCATCTTTAGAAAATTATATGCCTAGACCTGTGGGTTATGGGCTGACGTATATATTGGGAATGTTCTGATTGGCGGAAACACAAAGAAACCCTTATTGCCCATGTATATATTGGAAGTGTTCTGATTGGTGGAAACACAAAAAAACCTGACCAATCGCTGTTTCTTTGGAGTTTCAGTCATCTGCATCTAATTTTAGTTATTATGCTAAAATAGCTGAATTGGTTGATTTACATGGAATATGGCAAACCCCCAGTTACCACGGAACCGGAAGGAAACAAAACTCGAGTTCATAATCTTATCACATCCTCCTTTTCCACAAACCTTTGCCTTCCCCACGAAACCGAAAGGAAACAAAGCTACAGTTCATAGACTTCTCGGGTCTTAAATTTATAATAAAACCCATGCACTTTTTGACGCAATATCTGTCAGATCTCATCCTTTTTTTATGAGCAACTGTGATTGATCTAGACTTCAACAAATTAAATTACATTCCATAAACCATCACGTTCGTTTTCTAAATTAAACCTCGTCCTTGTTAACCATGCGATTACTGTCGGTTCTGAGTCCTTCAAGCGAATGACCCTGATTAACTGAGGTTTTAACTTAGTTTTATAATTTCTCACGTCCGATTTTGAATTAAAACTCATCCTTGTTAACCATGCAATTACTATTAGATCTACTTCCTATCGATCAGATGACTCATATCTTCTCCTAGGTTTCTCACATTCGCAAGCCATCAATAACATAAAAGAAATCATTTATTTCAAATTTCCGCATTCTCTTTTATTTCCGTTATAACATAATATTGGATTTTTTTCACTTTTGCGATAAAACTAAAAATAAAATTAAAATGACAATGGATGCTACAACACACACATCGCCCAACTCATCTGGTATGCCTGTTTAACAAACTATTAAAGTGAAAATTGGAAATTATGGTATAAACATAAATGAGCTTCTCTTTGTTCCAAGAATAATATATTCTTTACTTAACAAGACCAACCATGTGAAGGTGAAAGCTCATATGGTCCCTACCCCCTGCATCATTCTCAATTCTCCATACTCAATCTATCTACTATAATATATTTGAAATAAGCATAGTATCATTCAAACATAAAAACTAGGAAAAAAAAAATTTAAGGTGAATGAAAGAGAACAAACCAACTGCAAGGAAATAAATACATACATCATACTTTTCAACATTATGATGTCATTAACATTCTTCTTCATCCATATCATCATCTATATCATCCAGTTCAGAATTCTTGTACAAAGGATTCAGCATATAAACATCATCATCATAATCATTATCATCTGTATCATCATTAAGAATATTCTCTTCTACATTTGGTTCAAACTCTTCAAGGTCTTCGTCTAACACAATGTCAATATCATACAGTTCATACAAATTAGCATTGTATTAATTAACATATATTCATTGAACTTCTTTGACATCTTTTTCTAACACTGCATCAACCCCCTTCTCCTCTACATCATCTTCTTCTTTAATTTGATATTTTTCCACTACATTATACTTTGTGGGCCTACCTCTGGGATCATATCTAACAAAATATGACCAGCCTGCTTTACCTAGAACATCTACATAAGATACCTATTCACATTGGTTTAGAATAACATATCGCTATGATCCTAGCTCAAGATTCCTTGTATCAACCATGGTAAATATGTTAGCATGCTCATTAACATTTGTATCATGGTCATGTTCATCAATTCGTAGCCTAAACCATTTGACATCGAACGATACTATTTTGAAGCATTCAAAGTCACACTCAATTATATCATGTAGATACCCATAGTATCGATTCTCAGAGAGTTCTGGATGTTTGTCACCTCTAGATGAAACATTGATACCTTGAAATATTACGATTATCCCACTATCATAAGTTTTCATCTTTTCCTCTAACCATTTGATAAGAAATTTGCAGCCATTGCACCACATTTTGTTGTGGTGTTTCACTACAATACATCAAACACATAAAAAATGCATTGTCAATTGATAAGCGTGCATATTTATACTTGAAATTTAAGAAATTTAAGAAAAAAACATGCCATATGCTGCATCAATTTAATTGTAAAAAAAGTAAGCAGTATGGGTGCATATGCTTGCCTGATAATATTTTAAACCATATACTAAATCAATTTCCCTGTGCGTAAGATTGGTATCTCCACTACAATGAGCTTCTTTGACCAATGAAGACACATCATACCATGATGACCTACCATTATTAGATTTGTTTCATTGTTCAATCCATACCTTCATCTAATATTTATTGTTAGCAATGTCTAAGTGTATTGCATCCCACTCTCAACCAACTATATTAAAATAAAACAATTCACATACATTATATTAGTTACCATGTTATACCTTCATAATAATGGATTATGCAGAAAGAATAAAAATTAAATAAGTATGATATACATGAAAACAAATAATTCAAATGTTCTATAAATCTCCATTATCTACTTACATCTCACTTTGCTCATTCTACCTTCCCCCAATTGGATCTCCCCTTAAAAATCATCCATGGAGTTTACATCTCAAATGCGATCCAATACATTAATACTTTTGTTATTTCATCACTATATTGATGAATATAACCCATGGCTTGAGATACCATATATCCCTCTACCATAGAACTCTCACGACATGATTTTTGTCTAACAAAGTCCTTTAGGGATTTTAAGTGCCTCTCAACTATGCACATTCAGCTTGTGTGTATAGGTCCATACTTTTCAATCTCCTCAACTTGGTGTATATGGTAGTGTTATTATGCATTGAAAATTACTAGAGGTAGATACTTTTGATTTTCATACATTAGACGAGGAATTTGTTTTCTACAATCTTTAATATCTTCTTTATCAATTTATTTAGATAAAAACTATCTACAAATGAAGAAATCAAATCGTAGGTTTTAACAAAAAGATAATAATATAGTAGATGATGAGAAGAAAAACACATGTAGTGAAAAATATGTCATACAACAACTTATTGAACAAATTACACTTGCACATAAATCACTACTTACCTCATGTATTTTCCAGTATCATATATAAACTATTTGAAATTGTTGGCAAAGTTTTCTAGGAGAGTGTTGTAGCGGCTACAATCACCCTCCAAAATTTTTTCTTACCCTGTTTTGGAGCTTCCCTACCAACCTTTCACAACACTTTGTCTTGCTTCGTCAAGTACTCAAGCTTCAATGTTTTCCTTGCACAAAGAAAACGTGTCGATCAAATTTGATCCATTCCCCTCATAGGCTGTTCACCCATACTTGTTCCAGCTGTAGGCTGAGCAACTTCCCCTTGAAAATTGCACATTTCTAGAGGGAAGCCAGCCTTCCCTCCAGAAATTGCACAATCATCTCTGGTAGCCTGTTGGGCCCTAGGATTGCGCTATCCTGCCAGCCAGCACTCCCAGTAGGATTTGCACAAATTTTCCTAGCAATGCTGCTTAGACCAGGATTTGTGCAAATCTAGATAGTAGTTAGCTGCTCTGCCCATAAATTGTGCAATCCTCTTGGGAAGTCACCCAAGCTCCCAGAAAGGAATGTGCATTTTTCCCAAGCAGTTGATTGATTGCATGCATGAATAGTTTGGTTGACGAGTTCCATCTGGGACCAAGGATACTTGACTTGCATTCATCCATGGCTTGCTCTTCATGGAATAGCAAGAGACAACATGCAAAAGGAATCCCATGATTCAAGGAGCTATTTTTAGCAGTCGAGGGTTATATGCAAAGTTGTTTTAGAAGTTTCCCTCCAAGTGTCACTATTTCCTAGATTTGTGGCATGTGCATCATGAGAACAAACTTATTTATTCAACGCATCAGAGCTCACTCATTCACATCAATCTTATATCTCTGACATCCCACAACACATCCAGGATTCTTCGACACATTCGGCTCAACTATTCACGGGTAAGTGGCCTCAACTTGTCTTTTTCAAAATTTCTGTCACTTTTTGTGTATTCACTTGTGTGACCATTTTTTGCTTGATTTCTTTGAATTCTTGATGTCATTTACATGTATACTAGCTTGTCCTAGATTTATTTCAGTGTTCATTGCTATCTCACTATTGTCGCATGCATGAAACTATTTTGCACGAGCATTTTCCCAACTAGCAAACTACCTCACCCCCATGCATGTTGATCTCTTTGCTGAATCTTTCATTCATGTTTTGCATGCACTATCAATCACTGTCTTATTTTATTTCAGTTTCCATTCAGCAATTTGGATCAACCTTGTCCCGGATTTTGCCTTCAGCGAGGCTGCATTGCGCAATCTGGGGAAGGAAGGCTCACCTTCCTCTCCAGAAATGTGCATTCCTACCCAACACTATCCTCCAGGACTATTTTGTAAATTTTTGGAGGAAAGTGGCTACTTGGGCCAAAAAATTGTGCAAATCTATCCCTGGACCAACACTCCTTCGCAACTGGAATTGTGTATTGTGCAATCCCAGTAGCCAGCTGTCTAACTAGATTTTGCACTTCACAGATCCAATAGCCACTCCTACCTCCTAGATAGCATAGACTACATTTTGTATAGTTCTAGTAGCCATTCACCCAACCTCGAGTAAAATTTGTGAAATCTAGCTCACCGGTGTGCCAGGTATGTGTTGTGTCCTTCCCCGAATTTGCTTTGATTCCACTGACATATTTATTGCCATGCATGTTGCTTGTCTCCAGACCTTTCAGGTGTTCATTTGTCTTCATGACTTCCAAAAGAATAGGATCACAAGACACTATGAAGTTGTAGCCGGAGCAATAGTTGAGCATGTGTCCTCTAGTTTATTGATCTACGAAGATATGAAGTTGTATCTAGACAAGGAAATAAAAATGAAGTGGAAAGAGGTTAATGAAACATTCGCAGGAACTTTTGGGGAAGACCTTGAAGACCGTTAGGTGTACGTGAACATTCATAAGTCCAGATTGTACCATATTTCATGCAAATACCCCGTGTTCCCATGGGTGAACATGATTCACTGGATAATCTCTCACACTGATCCCGAGATGACGACCTTGAGTAGTGTGAGTTGGATGAAGCTTGCAAACTTCTAATCATGACATTATGATGTCATGTATCAGATTTCAGAGACTGTGACTATCATGAGTCCTCCATTCATCTTTCCCAACAGTAGAGCTAACTCCAGAGACATTCTGAAGGATTAGGTAAAGGAGCCAGCTTGTTTTAGGATGACACCCAACCAGAACTACAAGAAAAATATATTGAGGAAGTCATACCAATACTTGGTCATATTCACATGTCAATTGTGTGGCTAAGAAAGCACTGAAACTTTCCCTCAGATTTCAATGATTGCACTAGACCAACTAGCTAGAGAAGGAAGACCATGTAACTGGTCTGGCATACTGGCTCATCAGCTGAAGGAACAAGTCATGAAGGATCGAAAATCACCCAAATCTATGCATCTAGATATTTACATGTCCGCCTACATTCTAGATGCAGTCTATGCCTGACATGAGTTCCCAGGCTTGGAGTGGGCATGTTCAGTAGAGACTATGTGAACACATATTTCAAGTTGTTGTCTGAATGCACCTTTAGGGGAGTAATCATATGGTTGTCTGACCATTGTTTCACCCCAGTATATAGGATGATATTTGAACAGGATCCATCCTACATGTCAAAGGAAGCAATGGAGGTGTTGTTAGGCATTGCAGATTAGTATGCCTAAGCATTTGGCACTTTCATCTGAATGTTTACTGTGGAAAACCCTTCGTATATTCTGCCAAAGTTTGTGTTGGACATACTTTTCATGCAAGAAGTAGCATATCACATCTCGGCAGGATTGATAGTTAGACTGTAGCAGAAGAAGAAGTTGCCTTGGCCTGGTCTTCCATTGTGGATTCGGTTATATGAGATCCGAAGTATCAAGTAAGTGGATGTCGAAGCAAAACAAATGAATAAGTACCTATTCAACCTTAGAAGGTTCAACCCATATGACCCACATTGCATTGTGAAGGATCATTGCATGAGAGTTCAGTTCAACTGGATCCATGGGGAATTTCATTAGGTGGAGGAAGACTCATGGAGGTATTGCTACAATTCCTTTAGAGCCAATGAACAGGCTGACTTCTTCATAGAGTGGCTAGTAAATTAGCATGAAGTAGCACCATGGAGAGCACCAGTAGTAGAAACTATAGCAGTAGTAGCAGAGGCAGCAGATCCAAGCATACATGTGCACGACAAAGGGAAGAGGAATATTGTCGACCGCATGGAGGAGGAGCAAAGCTACAAGTTTCAAGAAGATCCACTTGTAGAAAAAGAAACTATGGCTCTTCCGGTTAAGAGGCAACAGTGCGACAAGTGGATTGCAAGAAGGTAGAGGGATAAGAAGAGAATGGAAGAAGCAGAGAAGGAGTTGCATGAGTTGATGGAGAAACTCTGGAAAGAACAAGAGCTACAGCAATAGGAGAAGGAAGTGCATCAACAGATATAGTAGGGGACACATCATGTATAGATAGACGAAGCAATGCCCGTACAATTAGTTTATTCATTTGAACAGCTGGCATCAGGTGAACAATGTGAACCATCATAAGGGCAAGACTTTTCTCATGAGATGGAACATACACTTGAATAGTTTGATGCATACATGGATCAACAAGTGTTGGCTTATTGGGGCCTAACCCAGGTTCATAGTTAATTTAGCCAAACAAATCCTGGTACCACTGGCCCTTTTGGCAATAGTCCGTGAAGTGCGGATTGAGTTCTCACATCAACTAGTATGGGAGGGTGCTAGAACCAGGTTTCCACACCCTAGAGATGTCTGATGAGTTTAAGTGGTCTGTGGTTTGACCTTATGCACAGGTTTCTTTGCTCATTTTCCCACACCTCGCATCCTGATATACTGCCTCTGTGTAGCCCTACGGAGGGGCTAAACATTGCGCTTTGTGTTAGTACCAAAGACCTCAATGGTATTCCAATGTTAGTTAATTAACTTTGCCTACTTGAGTGCTTTTCGTATACTTAACAATAAAACCCATTCATACAGGTGCTCATAGTAAACAAATAATATATTTGCAAATCAAATCAAACATGCATTAACATAAGGACAGATACACAGAATTATGATAATAATTCTCTTTATAAATTCCTTCCTCAGTTACAAGCTCAAATCCACCATTCACACTCAGCTGCAGGGGGTTTGCACACTCAACTACGAACTTCTAGGCTTTTTCACACTCAGTTGCAAAGCTTTCTCTTACTCTTCGACCCAAATACACACTTTACACTTGTGACTCAATCACTTAGACTTGTTATTCTTTTCTACTCCTCTCTATCTACTTAGATACTTGCTCTATTTATATAATCCCATGGTCCACAGACCATGTGTAGGTCTATTCAACCGAATTTACATTACAAAACTAGGGTGGACAACCCTGTGACTCGATCATACTTTCACACTCTGCGTCCACAATCCCCAGATATTTACAACAAGATTGGGTCAAAACTTGGGATTTGAGCCCCAAAATATGCCTTGGGGGGAATTCCATGCCCAACAGGCCCCCAACACAAACATCGTGACTTGCCCTCAAGTCACTCTATTGGTGCAATGATCAAAATGCATGGAGGTCAACAACACACTGAGATGTTGCTTGCTGGATCTGCTGCATACGTTGTTCCAAGACCTCTGTGTCTCGGGTGCTTCTCTACATCAATGTGTACATCCCCCATATGTTTGTGAGCTTGCCTTCGATGTCTGCCATGATGGTGAAGGCCTCATTGATCCAAGGTCGGATGCATGCTTTTAGGACTGCCTCCTTATGCCGTGTCGCATCCAGCTTCTCCTTTAGTGCCTTAGCCTACTGCATCCTCGTAAGCCACTAGGTGAGGACCAGTTTCTGTGCAGCTCCTCAGACATTGTCATACTGCTATTGGAGTTCTCACACCTCTGTCTCTAAGCATTGGATGTTGGGGTCCTCTTGTAGAGTTGTGAGGACCTCAAGTGATTCTTCCAACATGATGGTGCAGTCTCGCACTGCACCTCTGATTTCCTCCAATCCCACTGTGATAGCGCTAACGTGTTGTTCTCTAACTTCTAGAGAGAGTGCATTCCTATTCTTGTAACTGTAGCTCATTGATTTAAATATTCAGCTCCAGCTGAACCTTTGTCATTTCTTCCTTGGCATCACGGACTCCTGCTACTAACTGTGGATCTGCACCTCCATTGGTATATCTATTGGGATGGCTATTTCTGGGATGCTTCAGAAACCATTATCTATCACTTGCATGAGTTGTTGATTTTGCGACACCAATTCGTCACGTTGTAAGCTGAGTTGTTCCATATTTATCTTTTGCCTGCTGAGGAATTGGAGCGCATGGCTCTCCCAAGCATTCAGCTCTGCCGTTATCCCATCCTACAATAGATATAAGGTCTCATGCGGAAGGGAAACTAGATTAACACTGAGACCTTTCATCTTGTTAACCAAAAACCTGCCAACCTCATTTGATGTCACTAGAGCCCCTTCTGGAAACACTATTGTGTTCGTCAACTGCATGCGCAACATCTGCTTTCCTGCCATGGATTCGACTGCGAGGTTGGTGGAAAGGGTACCAACCTGAGGGGGGCGTGCCTGTAAGTCTTGCAACTGCACTTTGAGGGCCCCCAACATAGTTTGGTGCTCTTGCATGAAATCCTTGAGAGCCTCATTTGTGACATTGTGCATTGTCTCACCGATGTCATGTAGATCACCCTCAGTTAGGGTGATCGGGTCGATGGTCAATTTCAAAGCCTTGACCTTCTTTCGCAATCTTGCTCACTCTACTAGGTGTTGGAGCTTCAAATGTGTGGATGTGGATCATCGGTCCATGCCTCCTTCTTCCTTTTCTTCTTCCTCTACCTCCTGCCCCTGCGAAGGCATTATTTGGCCCTCGACCACTTTCATGGCTTCTGCCTATGCTACTACTATTGTTGTGGCCTTTTCCTCCTCAACTGCTTTTTGTGCCACTTCCCACGCTACCCACACTTCGGCTGTTGCTATTTGCTTCCATCATTTTTCAGCCAATTGTGTGATGCACAGTTCGGCATCGTCTTCCTTCTTTTGTGCTACTGATCTCTTGAGTTCTGCAATGTCTGGGGCTCGCCATTCCAGAGGCCATTCCTCCAAGACATTGAAAATGGCATCGTCAGTGGCTTCAAAGGGTAGCTTTGTCTCCTGCATCATCAGATCCTTGCACACCCTGATATATATATTATGCATGTCTTCCTTAAATTCTGCAAAATGTTGCAGACTATTGTAAATCGTGGGCGACAACTGCGGCTTATAGTTGATCCACATTTGGATGTTCATCTCCATGAGCACCCAGAAGATCTTATTGTTGCGTATCTTGTTGGTATCCTTCGTGGCCTAGAACAAAGCATAGTTTGCGGCCTCTGGTAAATCTCTGTCAATTATGGGGAATTGACTATCCTCTAGGAATTCCCCAGTCGCAAGCACTATGGATAACAACAACCATGCATAGTGGAACATTTTTCCCTATTTCTAGGCTTCATAGAAATTCTTTAAAAATTCTATGCAGAGGAATTCAGACCAGTTAAATTGGACCCCCTCTATGCACCGCTCAGCCAATGTGACCACCAGTGTCGGTACCTCGTTTGCGTGACATTTGTGCATCAGTTTTCCTGCGAATATTTGGGTTTCTATGTGTACTTCTTTATCCTTGATGCTAGAGATGGCATAGCCCCTGTTCTTCTTTTCCAGCTTGTACTTCTTCTTCGTGGCCTCTGCGATGGCCAAATCACTACCCTTTCCTTCTGATATAGCCATAGGGTCTTCTCCTTTATATGGAAGCCAGGGGACATGATGAATCAAGTCTACCATGATGGGGATGGGCTTCTCCAGCCATAAGCACCCATCATGCACCAGGTAGAGCAGCTGCTTGAAGATGAAAATGGTTATTGGGGCATGGTGGAAATGTGGCACCCAAAGTAGGTTCAACAGCCTGGCCTTCTCCACTTTGCGCAACCAATTTCGCGACTCTAATGTTGTCACCACCCCTGTGGTGTTCTGCTTCATGAGGTTTCCGGTCTAAGGTGAGGGAACTTCTCGTGGTCAGTGAGGTCCCAATCTTTGAAATTCATTGTTGGCACATAGCGTAGGTGCGTGCCTTCAAATATAATGCCATCTAGGAGGAGTGGGGTCTAGAGCAAGCTCTTGGTCTTGTCTAGGTCCTTGGGCACTTTGGCCTTCCCTTTTCGCGGGGGGACATAGGCGGGTATTTTTTTCATAGAGCTCCTAGGCTGGGTATCCACTTCTATCCCTTCATCTTCTTCTTCTACGATGTTAGGATCCTACAAATTATCTTCCTCTTCATCTGTTTCTATAGCAACGACTTTCCCTTTCTCCTCCATTGACAGTTTACTGTGCAGTGGGTGTCGTGGGGACACGCATACATGAGACATTACTTGTTTATCCTTCTTGGGTCTTGGTGTGCGCAGTGATTTCAAGATCTTTACCACAATCCTAGCACATTTTGGAACATCCCCCATAGCTAGGACCTATGCGGCCTCCTCGGCGGTCACTTTTGTTATCCCCATACCATCCTTAGTTACTGTCATTGTATCTGTGCTGCAATATATCACTTGTGAATTTAGGGGCTCACTCAACACTCGGCTCACAACAATTAGGGTTCTACTCAATCGCTCAATTCACAAATGACCAAGTGTTGTTTGCTAGGCAACCCTTTGTATTTTATAGTGCTTTTTGAATTTGAATTCGACTGTTCCCCCCAATTCTAGTTCATTAATTCTTTCTTGGTGGCAAACTTTCTACCAAATCTTGCTCATAAATCATGTCTTAAATGCCTACTACTTGATCCATTTGGCCTCAAGTTGAGCATCCTGTTAACACCCAGGTTGTTCTCTTTGACTCCTAAGAGAATACAGCCGAGGTAACCACTAACCAATCTTTAGGCTGCCGCTTCTAGCCCAGCTGCAGTCAGAGAGGGCTCTCTCTATCAGGTTTGTCACTGCTTTCAGTGAGGGTTTTAGGCTAGTTATGAGATAAGTTTTTTGATTGTTTTTGTGTATTTGGTTGGGAGGATGCTTCTGTTTCCTTTAAACTATATCAGCAGGGAAGATTAATCCATTGGGCAATGGGGTCTAGGACTGTTTTCTCTTGAAATCTTGATCTCGGTGAGGAGGAAAGCTACAGGGCCTGTGTGCATTTCATGGAACAAACTGTGAATATTGAAGATGAGGTGAATACAACTAGTAATGAGCAGTTTAAGATTTCGTTACTTAAGCTGTATATTTGTGAAAGAGGCATGTTATCTAAGAGAAATCACTTGAATTCTAAAAAAAACAATGCATAGTGATGATATGGTTATTTAAAGGTAGCAGTTAAGAATTACGCTTTAAAACACCTTATCAGAAGAAAACATAAGAGATAGTTCAGATTGAGGTCAGGGTAGTCAATGACTAAGTCCTGATACTATCCTTTTCCCTTGCTATCTAGAGTTCAGACGTATAGAAAACATGAGAAACATATGGAATAACAGGAAACATATGTAAAATAGGGAGCCATGAGAAAACTTATTGAGCCATGTAATGAACAAGAATCCTGCAACTTTGAGCCACACACCATCAAGAGACCAAGAGACAACACATCATTGAAGAAATCCCACTGCCTTTGTATTAAACTGTCTGAAAAGTTTACAATATCAGAGTTACCGAGAATATCTCAGAAAATAAATTCTTGCATCCGGAGTCCAACCCCTCTAAACTAATGCGAGGGTCAATATATAGAGTTTCACATACAAAAATATCTCAGGAATGGAGTCGTCTGAGAGGAAAAAATCTCTTACACTTGTACAGAGAAAGTAGATCAGAAGTTATTACAAGTGTAAATGTTTCTTTTAAAGTTATTAACTCCTGACAAGATAACTTTTTGACCTTTGAGTACTGCGGAGTTAATTACGCGGCTTTTTCATAAATGGAGCATTGAAGTGCTTTGCTACTTCTGATTTTCTGTATCTTACTTGGCCCTGCCACCTGTACCTGCTGATGTTGTTGCTGATGCTGAGTACCTGTGCTGAGTTGGCTCAGTGTCTTTATGCTTGCTGTCGTGGCTTTGTCCACCTGTAGGTGCAATATTGACTGTCTTGCTGCAAAAAGTGTTTTCTTCTTCATCCTTGATTCAAAAGTAGCTTTACCAAGTCCTGCCAATTATCTGGATGAGGAAGCTGATGCTTCAAAATTGACCCTACGGTCTCATCAGCTTCAGTGTACTTATAAAAATCGGGAGGTTTATCAAATAAATGTGCTACCTCGTTTTTAATAAAAAACAAATTATCTAATTTATTAAACAGAGCTTGTCCTGTTAATGGGCCTGCTGTAGATGACCCAGAAGCCTCAGCAATCTGCATGGCTGAGAAGGTGCTTAGTCTTTTGATGTATTTCTCATAAGAGAGAAGCTTTCCTGATTCTTCTAAACTGGGGAGCCCTTTGTCCTGCAGTGCTGTGAACCTATTCTGGAACTTAGTTATATCTGCTTGCATATCATGTACCCTTCTGTCCAGTGTTTGAATTAGGCTCTTCATCGTTGTAGTCCTCTTAATTATGGAAATAGTTTCAGTTATGTTAGCAATTCCCATCTGGATCAGCTGAGAACTATTCCTATAATTCAAGACTTCTATCATCTTTGGGGCAAGGTCTGCCATGTTGCCTAGGTCGTTTCTTGCTCTGTATAGTTCTTTCTTTGCCTTGCCAATGAGTCCTATCTGCTCATATATGGCAACAATGTACTCCCACTGGTTAGTGACTGCTTGTCCAATGGCAGTCCATATCACCTGCTTGATTTCTGCTGTTACTTTGTCAAAACTGAGCTGCTTTTCTAGCTCTGTAATAGTCTTTTTCAGGGCTTTTACTTCCCTTTCCCTTTCAGCCACGTTCTGCTTAGA